>JAVJIF010021920.1:0-52401 GCA_038442645.1 Agave tequilana | reverse complement strand
CAAATTTTAAAACAAATTTTTTATAAACAAAATTTTTAAATTTCTTAAGTCAATAAAATAAATTTTGATACCAATGAAATCAAATAGTAGTTGACACAAACAAATGTTGGTACCATAGAATTTTTTAAAGATACCAATAGTAGATTTTGATACCAATTGAAGGTGAAACATGAAATATTTGATATTAATTAATACCAATTGAAATTAATGCATAAGCTTATAAAGATACCAATTAACATTTGGAATAAAATCAAGCTTAACATAAATATAATCTGTGCTTTAAGAATGTAAAGATATTATAAAACAAGTACAATCAAATCATATATATGAATGTATGAAAATAGAAATACCAATTGAAATTGATACTAATAGAAATTTAAGAAATACATATATAAGAAACACAAATATGAGTATACAAAAATAAAATAACATGAAGATCATGTGTATAACTCATACCTACACCCTATTCAGCACAGTGTTAAAAGATATTCTATAAGGGTATACAAAGCATGGTCGCCCAATAGATAATAAAAAATTGATACCAAATTTAAGGAAACAAATAGCATCTTGATACCAAAGAAGATATTTTTCATTATAAGCATATGATACCAATTACTTTAATATCATAAAGTTAGGGAGTGGGAAACAAAAATAATGGTAAACCAAATACCAATTAAAATATAAAATACGAGTTTTCTCCCCTTTATGAAATACCAAAAGAAAATATGCATAGGCTTGAAATAAGATACCAATTGAAATTAAATCAATTGAAACATGATATTCATTAAAAATTCAAGCTTAGCAATCTTAAAATTATGATAAAGTTTGTATATGGATACCAATGAAAAACTCAAGCTTAACATAAACCAAAATTTGTGCTTCAAGATATAGGGATATAATAAGCACAAATAAATCATCTATATATGTATGTAAGAAATAGATACCAATAGAAATTGATACTATATGAAGTGTAAGCATACATATATAAATCAAAACATATATGAGTATACAAAAGGATGTCAAGATTGATACCAATTGAAAGAATTCAATGATACAATTGAAACAACAATAAGATCAAGTGTATGACTCATATCAACTACCACCCATTTCATGATCAAGTTTAAAATGATTTTCATTATAAAGCATACATGAGCATGATCTCCCATCCAGCCGCCCATTGATGGTAGGGGTTTTCAAAAATAGATTTGGAATTATAGTTTGTTTGAAAAACTCTACCAAATTGAAGAATACGAACTAGTTGTATGAAAATTTGAAAACTAGCACGTAATCCTTCAAGTGAGGAATAAAAAAAATTGTTTTTCATGAAAATACATGTAAATCACATGACATTAAAACACTCAAATTCCATATAGCACAAATTGTACTCATGAAAACTAAATCACGAGAAAACATTAAATAGGGTGAGTGTACAAGTGTTGTGTGAGACATATCATCATGAAAATGGACAATCAAGCTCGATTGAAATTCCTTTAAAATATGAACACATGAAAACTAAATCTTCATTACTAAAGGAAATTTCCTCAATGATACGAAAATCATCATAACAAATTAGACTCAAGGCATATGTATTTTGACAAACAAAAGTATACATACATATCCCTAAACACAATTGAGTTCAAAATATAGATTTGCATGAAAAGCAAATGACTCAAGGGACATACATGTATATCTTAAGGTTTGACAAAATAGACATATACATGAAGTGAAAACACTTAATCATAGAAAACACATCAAAAATAGGAATACATGTTTGAATGCATGAATCATCAAAACTAGACTATACTAGAACATCTAATGGGTACAAATAGGCATCCAAGCACAAACATATATAAAGGTTTATTTGTGGCCCATTCTATGTACAAGTATAAATCCTAGTTTAATGAAAACTAACATCTAAGCATATATCCAAATCATTAAGCATAAAATGAGTCATAAATCAACAATATTCTAAAAATGATCATTATGTAAATCCACATGCGATAAGAATCAAGATATACATAATATCAAAATAATTGTGAAAACACAAAATATGGGTTCATCTAAACAATGGTGATTTCAAATTGCAATACATGTATAGCAATAAACATACTAGTCAAAACATGAAGCATTAAAACGAAAGTTATAGAACATCATATGATCATTATGCAAATGCATGTGCATTAGATCTAGAGCATACATGTTAGTCTAAACAAGGTGAGACACTAAATATAGATCCATATGAAGCATAGGTCTCAAGTAACTAAACATGTATAACACTATTCTAAAGAGCATGGCATAAGCATAATGAACAATAAAGCATGGCATGCTATAAATAGATGAACATGAAAAGCATGCAATTAAAAATGGGAGTTAGAGAATGATACCAAAAACCGATGAAGGTGCATCTCTAATTCTCCAAACCACGGTGGTCCTCCCACCAAATCTCCTTGAGAGTGAAGCATCCAAATGGTTCTCTTTAGGCATGGAACGCATCCACTCCAAGGCACCAACACTCTCACGTTTTGCGAGAGCTCCCACCTACATCAAAAAGTATAGAGGTGGTCTTTGGTACCCATTTCTTTGTGGGTCCACGGGGGTTAGTATCTTTTCTAACCCAAACAAAATTAGTTGCTAAATTTTCATGATAAATGCGATCATAACAAAATCTAGCAAGGTGGGCTTTTCGACCACAATGTGTACACGTGTACACGTGAGCATACATATGATGGTGATGATCATGAAAAGCATGTGTATGCCGTGATGGGTGTGCGTGCAAGGTTGGAACTTATTTCTTACGAGCCAAGGTTTCCAAACGAGTGTGGTTCATGGCACAATGGCTCAAAGTGGAGCCCAAACTATCAACACTTTTCTTCCAAACAATTATATCTTTTTCAATGATAGAAGATAAAGTGGAGCATGCAATAGGTGTGCTAGAACAAGAAGCTACACTAGCATGGCAAACATCAATCTCTTTTGATTTATTTTTAATCAAAACCAAATCCAATTCTTTTGTTATTGCATCAATCTCATTTTTCAAAGTGAGATTTTCTTTAAAGGTAAAATCCAATTTTGAAGATAAGATCTCATTGTGCTTTACAACATCATCACAATCATTTTTGTTTTTCAAAAATTCATTTTCCTTTAAAGCAAGTTTGAGTTGAGATTTAAGTGAGTCACATTCACTTGCAATCTCTTCCTTCTCTTGCAACATCAATTCAAAATTAGAGCATAAATCCTTAAATTCATTTTTCAAAACAAGATTATCATCTTTCAACAAATCATGTTTTTCTAACAAATTCTCAAGCTTTTGAATAAGTTCCATATTTAAAGTTTGAACTTCAAAACATCCATGACAATAGGAACTAGAGCTATCATCTATTTGAGAATCCGATTGTACCTCATGGGAGTCATTCCCATGGACCATATAGCAAGGTTCTTCGGATATGTCTCTCCTAGATCTCCTTATCTTGTTGATAATCTTTGGAAGCTCGGGAGATGACAACATGCTCCAAACTGCAAAAGCCGAATCATATCGATCAAAAATATGTAGAAGATTTTCATTGAGAGATGCTCTAAGTGCCCTAAGTGCTAATGCATTGGCCTTTTTATGCTTGCTACTATTTGGGAAGGATTCTTGTGTAGAGGCTTGATAAGCTAGATGTCTAGGCTTTTTAAATGACTACTCATCTTGGCTATCCAAATATCATGTCTAGCAAAATTAAACATAGGAGGGCTATCCATGAGTGCAAACTAATATGTGTGCAAATGACAATGCAAATGAAGATTAGCGAACCAAGATCACTCCTAGGCGGTTAAACCTAAATATCAGGAGCACTAGCTCTGATACCAATTGAAAAGTCACCTAGAGGGGGGGTGAATAGGTGACGATGCTAATCTAGTGAACTAATGCGGAATTTAAAACTAATTGCAATTACAACAATGATGCACACACAAGCAAGTATAAGATATAGCATTTGCACAATACACAAAGTAAAGAGAGAGATAGAGAGAGAGTCAATGGATCAAACGCAAACACAGAGATATGTTATCGAGGTTCGAGCACCCAGCTCTACATCCCGCCTTCAACACACGAAGGATTTCTAATCCACTAGCTAGTTCACCAAGAACTCTCACAAGGAGTACCCAACTCCTCTCTTTACAATCACAACCTCCTCCTTGAGGCATAACTCCAAGCCAACAATCTCCTCACAACTTGAGGGATTTCCAAACTCAAAACCAATACAAGGATCACCTCACAACCTTGAGGGATACAACCCAATAGCCAAACTTCCTCAACACAATGAGGGAAAGGCACAAAGCCAAGCTAAAGATAGGGTTTACAACTTAGTGGTTTCAAATAACAACCACAAAACAATCTCTTTTCCCACACAAAATCCTATAGAAAAGATAGTAGATTTTAGCTCAAGTGTGGAGAAAACCAAAGGAATGGAAATCAGAAATCACAAAGAAAAATCCTTGGGAAAAACTGAAACTAAGATAGAGAAGTTCAATCAAAATCTTTTCCCAAAACCCTTTCTTTGATTTTCCAAACCCTAACACAAACACAAATAGATTGTTCAAATCAAGCTCAAAAAACTTCTTTTTATTGCTGTAAAAACACCAGAGAGTATGTAAAAATTCGCACAAAAATTCTTAGAGAAAAACTCTTGCAAATGGGGTATTTATAGGCTAATCCAGAAAATAGCCATTGGCAGCAGAACTGCCAGAAATACCTGCCGGTCGACCGCCCGGTCGACCGCCCAACGGTCAATTTTTGACCGTTGTCAGCTACCGGTCGACCGCCCGGTCGACCGAAACAAACAGAGAGCAGACTGCTCTCAGTCCGGTCGACCGGTCCGGTCGACCGTCCCAGTGTCTCCAAACGTGCACAGATCTGTGCACGTCGGTCGACCGTCCCGGTCGACCGACCTCAGCCCTAGTCGACTAGTCAGGTTACTAGTCGACTTGGTTGAAGCCTGGAACAGAAAATTCAATTAGAAATATGTTTAAAAATTCTTTTATCTTTTCTAAAAATCACCAAAAATAGTTTTATCATTTTGCATTGATATATAAACATGTGGTAAAAAGTTTAGCTCAAATATCAATCAATATGAACTATTTTTGTGTCTAATCATTTTTACCAAAAAAATTGTATTTTCTAAAACTTGAATTTTGAATAGAAAATACGTTTTGTCCAAAACACTTCCAGATACAAAAACATGATAATTAAACACATTTAGGCATGATGCATATGGATAGAAATCCAATATACATGAAACAAATATATATCATAGTTTTTGTCGTTAATTCCAAAATATGTTTTGTCAAAAATACCAAAACATATAACACATGAATAAGGGAGTCAAAACTAAGTTTGTCTAGGAAATTAAAGCATGCGTGTATATAGAACAAATCATATATACATTAAACCATGTAAACTTGTTTTGATCTATCTATTCATGAAAATCAAGATCGGTTAAATCTAAAACCGAAAAACCGAAAACCAATATTCAAAACATGAAACGTGTGTGTTGTGAACTTGAGCATTTATCATACTATTCTAATCTTTACAATTTGGATCTAAACACAAACTAAACTAGGGATACCTAAGTCTTCTTGTAGAGCGCCGTCTCCAAGTTGACTCGGTCCAAACCGTGATTCACCAAGCTAGACTCCAACGAGTGCTAGATGTCATCTTTGATGCTTAGGCTCTTGAATCACCTTGTGAAAGATGTGTGGAAGCTTTCACCAACTAATATCTTGTTAAATATCTGAAACTTAAACATTGCAAGATTATTAGTACACATAACTGCATGAGTTAATCATCATCAAAACTAGAGTGGAAGGCCTTTGGGCCAACACTTCTTACATTTCTTACGAGGAGAGATAGATCTTCATCTTCTCTTCTTCTTGTTCTTGTTCTTCATCGTCGGAGATGATGGAGTAGACTTGAAGGCGATTGTTTTCTTCTTTTGTGGTGCCATTTCTTCTTTAGCCTTCCTCTCATCTCATAAGTCTTAAGGTTATCGATAAGATCAATGGGCTCTATCTCTTTTTTATCGTTCAACACCTTCATGTAATGGTTTTGACTTCCCATGATGGTGGAAGTGCACGAATGACCTTCCGGACCTTTTGATCATTATCAATTTCATCACCTAAAAAAGAAAGACCATTAGTTATTTTAGTAAATTTCGTAATCAAACATCAAAAGACTCATTTCATGCATAATGAAGTTTTCATATTGAGAACACAAGAGATCAATTTAGCTCTCTTGACTTGTGATGTTCCCTCATGAGTGACTACTAAGTGTGACCAAATCTCGTAGACAGATTTGCAATGAATGACCCTAACTAAGTCGTCTTCATTCAAGGCTAGAAGTAATGCATTGTGTGCCTTTGCATTGGCATCAAATTTCTTGGTGGCTATATCGGACCAAGTGTCCTCATCACCAGTGGGTACACTAAAATGTTTAGTCACCGCCTTTAGAACCCGGCTTCCTAGAGATTGCAAAAATATGATCATCCTAACCTTTCACATAGGAAAGTTAAGGCCATCAAACTTGGGAGGGATCTTAATACCTTCGGCCATATTTCCTTGTGGATGAAAAATAAGATGTCAATAAAATGATTAGCAAAAAGGATCTCTCTAAGGATGTTAATCCAAAAACTAGAGACCAAAGCTCTGATACCAATTAAAATTACACCTAGAGGGGGGTGAATAGGTGTATTGTTTATCAATTTAAAATTTAATGATATATAAAATGAGATGATGCAACTGATCACTCAAAACAAGACTTGAAGCCGAATTCCCCACGAAGGGCTCTTAACTTCTCCTCATGATTCCTCTAGATAAGAGTTGAGGTGCTTAGTTGCTATCTTATTGTGATGAGTATAGATCGACAATAATGAATGAATAAAAAGCAAATAAGTAGAGACAAGAAAGCAATCGCAAATAAGAAGATTTATTTCAAGGTTCGAGTCACTGCTCTACGTGCCTGTCTTCACCACCGTGAAGGATTCCCAATCCACTATAGGATCTTCCACCAAGGGACCTTACACCAAGGAATTACAACCACTCAGAGTACATAACTCTCCAATACACTCCTCTAATCTAGAGGTAGCGTAACGACAATGGAACAATCTCTGGGTGATCAAAAGACCACAAATGTTCTCTCGAAAAACTCTCTTACAAAATCCTATAGAATAAAATATAAATTTAAGCTCAAGAATTTGTAAGTGAGAGTAAAGTTAGAAGAGAATTTTGAGAACCAAAAACTAAAGTAGATTTTTGAAAATAAAAGCACAAACTGAAACTTGAAAGCTCTTTCTCTTGAAACCCAAAACAAGACTTTTCAAATAGAATTATTGTTGTGATTTTAATCCATCCTAATGACCCTTATATAGGTTTTTAGAAGAGCAAACTTAGTATAGTTTTACCAGGCTTAAAAGGAATAAATTGACTCTTAAAATTCAACAAAACACATTTTAAAAGCATGTTAAAAATCAGCCTCTAAAAAATTAGCCGTTACAGCCAATCTGGCAGACTGTTGGTCAACTTTGAGCACAGTTTTCTGGCTGAAAACATCAGAATTAAAAAATAAATATATAGAAATAATTTGTAACTCTGTACGTCTTGTTTCTAATACAACTTAAATCAATTCAATATCATTTCAGAATAGAAAGTTATTAATAAAATACTGAAAGGTGTCAAATCAAAAACTGTAAACTATTTTCAGAACAAGAACAGACTCAACCCAATATTTGACATCTTTATTATTTGAATAAGAAAATAATTATTGAATAATAATTGTAGCCTTGAAAGTTTTCTTTGAAATGTAATTTAAATCATGCTAATTGAAAATAAGAATAAAAAGTTATGATAAGAAATCTAAAAGGGTATTGAGCAGATCAGCAGACCTAAAATTGGTTAAAATCCAAAATCATAGTTTTGAAAAACGTACATTTTTGTATGTGTATATTTTTGAGATTCAAAAATATATTTTACCCTTTAACAAACTGAACTAAATAAAACCGAAGTCTTCTTGTAGAACTCCTTCTCCAAGCTGATTCTATCCAAACACGATCCAAAGAGTTTGACTCCAACCGAGTGCTAGATGCGATCTTGACGCGCGTGCTCTTGAATCTACATATGTTAGCTCCAAAACTCCTTTGTTGAAACTAAACACCTACTAAGACTTTGATCAATAACTGAAACTTTATAAACAGTACTATAACTATATGAGTTAATCATCATCAAAACTAGAGTGATGGGCCTTTGGGCCAACATAACCAATTCTATGGTAATATAGCTTGCACCTTTATTTCGTAGTATAGATCGAAAACGAAAAAAATCTCATCTATCATGCTTCGCTCGCCTTCAAGCAAAGGTATACCGTTGACAAGGATTCCATGTAAGTCATCAACCAAAAGAGGCATGTAAGATCTTTAGTTTTCTTTTTCTTTCTTTAATCCTCAATTTAGATCACTACTATATCCAAACTCTTTTATTCACTTTTTTGATTTCTTTGTATAAATCTATTTTCTAGTTTCTCCACCTTCTCATTCTACCATTTTCTTCTTAAATTAATTATAACTCTATTTCATTTTCTTTTCAAGAATTAAAAGAAGAATTTTAACCATTTTAAGTAACTTAATGAGAACTTACAAAAAGCTTCCATCGTTAGTCCCTCATTGTGGATCACGACCCGCATATTCACTAACTATAGAGGTAGCATTGAGCATTTGCACACTTCTATTTCAAGTTTTGAAATTCTGTATTTTTCTGTGTGTTTCAACTCAATCAACAACACTAGGTAGACTTGCTTGACCGAATAAAAGACGTGGGTGGTGATCGTGATCTTAACCCCCAATCAAAAGCTTTGCCAAAGCAGCAACCAAATGGGCTTTTTTTAGACGCATACAAGCATTGCTATGTGTTGACCCAAAGGTTGAGTTGCTAATCTAAAGATTCAATCAACCAAGTATTTTGATGATTCCTAACTCATGTAGTTAGAACTAATGAACTTGAAGTCATCTTTGTTGGAGATATACTAAAAGCCTTAGATTTTTTGTATTAGAATTCAATATATGATTTAATACCAGTTCCATTTTATGAGAATCTGTATGGGCAATGATTGTATTATATACATGTGTGCCTATTGTTCTACATTGTAGATGACCTGGTGTGTAGAGTTTCGCTTACATATAGAAGATCAGATCATCGGATCCCTATTGAACATAAGTTAGGCCCACAATCTTAAATGGAGTTAGACACACCATTAGCAGGATTGTAATGTAATCTTCTGAAATAGTCTATCTTGACTATTAGAGATGTTTGATGTCTCAGACTATTGCACTAGTGCACTTTATATGCATTAGATGGGACCAAGTTGAGGTAATCTTTTATATACAGACTATATTAGAAAATTAATACCTCATAATTATTAAGAGCGCTTAAACTCTTAATCCCAAAATATTTAATAGATATGTGCATATTATACTTGTCACTTTGATTTACTAAGAAATGAAATTATTTTATGAATCAATAGCTTTAGTGAGTTGAGTGATAGTGTAATTAATGTGTATGATGAATTTTATTCACTGACGGAATCTATGTCTCGGTATAAGGGAATGATGATGTCCTCTTGAGAAGCTTATAAGTTTTGTGCATGTCAAACCATACTGGTGGATTTAATTATCTGACATGAGAACTAAATTAAGAGGTAGGTATTAATGACAATCGATTAAATAAACTATCAGTAATTTAATTAAATTGACGGACAATGAAAATCATAATGTGGGGAGATTTTAAGCATATAATAATAAGGATCATGAAAGTAATTTGAGATAATGACATAGCGTAATTACAATTTTTAGTGGACTGAATTTTAATTTATGAAATTAAGAATTCTAATTCGGGTTGAATTAGGGTATCCTAATTTTATTAGAAGTCTAATCCTTATTTGATTCCTAATGGTCCCTATCGTAGCCTATACAAAGCCTCATATAACTCTTGGCCAACGTGTGCATCATACAGACGAAATAGAAGAAGAAAAACACTAGTTTCTAAATGGCGATAGAAAAGAGTTAAAGGAGAGATCGGAAGTTCGAGGCCCACCCTCCATTTGATCTAGAGCTTTGGGAATATGATAGAAGATTGTGAGGTGTTCAAGATATCTTCCCAGTTCGTAGTTGATGTTAATGAGATCTATCTAGCGAGATCTCGAAAGTATGATCTCAGTCTTCATTAAATCTATAGGATTGCATATGCACAATTTTTGTTATTCTGCCTATATTTGCTCAAGGTGATCTCAGAAACTTTTGCACTTTAAATCTTAGACATACACAGGTTATTTGTCAAGATACAGACTACTCAAGATCATATTATAATGCTTAAACTTAACCAATACTATTTGGAATATCTCTTGTAGAAGCTTGAAGCTATAGAAAGTTGCATTCATTTGAAGATATACCGAAGCCTTCAATAATTTCAAGATAAAAAAAATTTGTATGTTTGTAAGTTTAGAATTTGTGTTAAATTATAGTTGTAGATTTAGTAGTTCAAGCTTGACACACATAGTTTTTAGTTTGATGGCTAAAGCGAAAGTCACCTAGAGGAGGTGAATAGGTGAAATGCTAATATAATGTGAAAATGCAACAATTAAATGATCAACTCAAAAATAAGAAGTGATGCCAGATTCTCAATGAAGGGCTCTAGAGCTTCTCCTCTTAATTCCTCTAGACTAAGAGTTGAGGTGTATATTTGCCTTCTTATTTAAATGAGAAAAATCGACAAGTATGAATAATGCAAGCAATATAAAGCAAGTAGAATAAAAAACAATGAAAGCAATAAAACAAGTAAAAGTAATACAGTGTGAGCAAGAGTGAGAAAAATGACAATGCAAACACAAAGAATTTGTTTCGAGGTTCGAGCAACTCGCTCTACGTCCCCGCCTTTACCGCTTGAAAGATTTCCAATATTCTAAGAATTTTCACAAAGGAACAACTATAACGGTCTACATAAGATCCGAAGTTACAACTCTAAACCTTCAATCTTTTGCACAAGAGGTAGCACAAAGCCAATGAAGTTTAGAGGCTCTTGGTGACCATAAAGATCACAAACTCTCTTTACAACTTCTTAGAATTTAGAATGGAGAAATGAAGCTCAAGAAGTTTGTGTGAAGAATATTAGTTGAAAAAGTAAACTTGGATATTAAAACTTGAAATGAGAGCTCTTGAAACTTGAAAACTTGAAAACAAAAACTTGATTTTTTTTAAAAAACTTGTTTTCTCTTGATAAAAATTTGTATTTAATCCTCTATAAATGACCCATATATATGGGCAATAGGTAAATGTCATGAGTTGTGAGATCAAGGCTTAAGACAAGTGATTAGACCCTAAAATAGCGAATATAAGAAATCAATCGATTCAAAACTAGCTATTACTGCAGCAGAGACAGGTCAACGGTCAACAACAGGTCTGTCCAAAAAATAGTCAATGTGTAGCACCCCGTTCCCGGGATATGTACCTAGATATGTATCCCAATATTGTTGACCATATTGTTTCAATTTTCTTCCAATATTTATTTTTGGGTTGTGATTGCTTATGTTATTTAGTATTAGATCTGGATTCTCAGACTTAGAGTCAGCCCTGACGTTGACCGGGAACCTGATACCAGCATACTGTTCAATTTGACCTTTTTAATAGTCCGATTTGACTAACTTTATTCTCAAATATTCTTTTCCAATATTTTATATTTTTCATAATTTTTTAGAATTTTTCAGAATTATTCTGCAAAATCTTCAAAATCGGTGTCGATCCGTACCGCTGATCGATTCTCAGATTTTTAGTTTTCAAATGGAGTTGAATTTTTAGAAATAGCTTTTACATTAACTCTTAGAATCTCATTTTCTATCTAAATACATTTTTTAGAATTTTTCTGAATTTATCAAAATTTGACGGCTTTTGGCGTCGACTAGTATCTTTGAAATTTTTAGGATTTTTAATTTAAAAATTAGATTGAATTTCTCAAATCTGATTTCACCAAGTATCTTAAAATAATATTTTCTATTTTTGAGAATTTTTTAGAGCGTTTTTGAAACACTTAAATTTTACCCTATTTAAATAATAATATTATTTCCCCAATTATTTTCTTTTCTTACTTTTTCTTTCTCTTCTCCTATACTTAATTCTCCTATTTATTCTACTTATTTATTATTTAATAATATTTTTATCTATTTTACACTTTCTTTTTCTTTCCATCTTTTTCTTTCTTTTCCTTTTTTCCCCTTTCTTTTCCCTTTTTTCTCTTTCTTTCATTCCTTCCCCTACCTGCCCCCCATCCCCTGCAACCAAACCTAATGACAACAGCACCAGCAGCCATCCCCCACTCCTCCTCCCATACTCCCCTCTCCTCTCCTTCTCTTTATTTTCCTTTCTTTCTTTCTTTCTTCCCATTATTCTCCATCTCCTTCATCTCTCCCACCAACACACCCTCTCTCTCCCCTCCTTGACAGACCGCCGCCTCCACCAGTCCGCCGCCCTCCCTGGCCGGCGCCGCTCCTCCCCAAGCTTCTCCTTCTCTTCCCCACTTCCCTCCTCTTCAAACCCCACTCTATCTCCATCAATTCTCCATAAACCCATCAACATCAATCCTCTTCTTCTCCAAAATTCACCATCAAATTTCCTAATTTCTCCACTCCTACTACCCCACCACCATCTCCTCCTCCTCCTCCAACTCCCTACCATCAACCACCACCACCATCACCTTCAACAACAACAACAATCACAACAATAACAACAACAACCAAATCCCCACACCCCTCCTCCCCCAGGCCTAGGCCGCGCTGCTCCCCTCTGACGGCGCCGCCGCCCAAGCCACCGGCTAGCCATCACAACCCCTCCCTCCTTTCTTCTTTCTCTTCTTTCTTTCTTTCTTCCTTTCTTCCTTTTCTTCGTTTTTTTTCTTCCTTCCTATTTTACCCCCTCTTTCTTATTTCCCTTATTTACCCTCTTCTTCATTACCTAATTACCCCCTTCATTTCCAAACATAACTCCCCCTCTCTCTCCTACAACTCTCTCTCTAACTAATCCTCTCTCTTCCCCCTCTCATTCTCTCTAGTATATATTTATATATATTATATATTTTTATATGGATTAGTAGCGCGTACATGTTTATGGTGTTCTGGGATTTTACGGTATTTCCGGTGATTTTAGGTGAGTATTTTCCTTGTGTTACTTCATGCCTTACTAATTCTATTCTAGGGCTTGATATAGATTTAAGCGAGTGCTTTGTTAACTTCAATTCATATTTAGTAACTGCTACTCTAACATTTATTGCATGATATATTGATATATAAATGTCTTGTTACTTCCGTTACATGCCTAACAATTGCTACTCTAGCTTTTAATACATGCTACATTGTTATGCGAGTTAACATATGATATGTGAGTGATTTTCTAAAATTAACATGTTATAATCCATTGAACTGGTATTATATTTGCATTGGATATGCCTAGATACGCTCCCGCATCGCTTGGCTTCGCATAGCTAATTAATAGATTAAATTATTATTGTTATAGATATGGTTGTGAAGAGTTTGAAATGTTTAACTGTATTGTTCTCTTGTACCATGTTACATGACCAAATGATTACCTGATATATGAGGATGTAACTCTGTATTCAACTCACCTGATATTGACATGTTAATTATATAACATTGATATGTTATACTTGACACCTGATCCCTAACACTTCATATCTGACACCGGTACTTGACATGTTATCACTTGATACCTGATACCTGACACCTGATATATGATACTTGACAATCGATATGCTATCACTTACTTGACATGCTTTCACATGGTACCAGTACACTTGACCTGATGTTGTGACACCTATATTATATTTCTCATTTATGATTATCACTTTTACGGGGGCTTGACATGATTATTATACTATTACCATCTGGTACTCCTGAACTCCTGTATACTTGAACCCCTGAAACAGGGAGACTCTTGACATTAGTTCTTGATACTATACTCCTATTGATCCCCGTAATTGGATAACCATGAATATAGAATTATTGTGAATACCCTGTGGACATTATCACTGAAAAATCCGTAATAATTGAACAACTTACACCAGGTGATGAGTACCGATATAGTCTCCATGTTTATGATGGTCTTAAAGTGTCGCGCGGCCACATACTTGGATTCGACCTGGAGGCCACCAGGTGTTTTCATGGGTGTACTGGCACCCTACTCCCCTGCCTGCCGGGTGTGCTATAAGCCCCTGGGCCTATTCCTATGGGAGTGGTGACATCCTATTCCTATTCAGACGTACAATAAGTCCCGGTACCCAGTGGTACGTTCTGGCTCAGTATCGGATACTCCTTGACCGTTGTCCCAGGCATGTACGGGAACCATTCTAAGCATGGTTCGTCGATCTCCATCAGTTTTCAATAACTTACTCTCTGGTCTGTATGTTGCGGTATATGAAATGGGACACATACCGATGTATACAAATCAGATGAGTCTTAATAACATAATAATAACATGCTCCTGATATCTAACTAGCTATACACTTGATCTATACTTGGAAGACCTGTGATACAATACATTATCCTGCTCATCACTTTCACATAATACCTGTGCTACTTTGTTGAATTACTTGATTGCTTAATTTCGGATTTCCATACTATTTCATTATTCTGTTATTGTGAAGGCAAATTCAGGTTATATAAACTCAGATTACAGTGATGTGAGATGTAGGGTATATATATATATGAGGGTTTCCTTATTTGGATTATTCCTTCGATGTACTAATCTCACGGATTGCTAATGTGGGCTTGTAAAATTGGTCTCCCTATAGTTATTTTACTTACTGTCTCATTTCATATTCATATGTGCTTATATTCACGATACACCTTCCCTATACACGTTGCCTGATATGCATGCCATTTGGCTTTATCATATGTGCTCGCTGGGTTGCTTCCTAATAACCCTAGATCCTCATCTCTAAATCCTAGAGTCTGGACCATGTAGCCTTGTTGTAGCTGATCAGAGTGCGCAGCGAATCCTTCCGTGGCGATCTAGTGTAGCAGAAGCTTGGACATCATCATAGCTCTTCCTCCCAGCTCTTCTCCTGATTGGCTCTCGAGGCCTCTTTTACTGCTCGTGAGCACCTCTCAGCTTTTGTTATGTATGTCTCTTCATATAATGTACTTTTGTATTTTCTGGTGATATAATATTCTGTAATACTATATCACTCTCTGTGATAATCATGTGCTTGTACTTTTCTGTTGGAATGTATAATATTATTGTGCTTCTGCACTCTGATTCTTTCCTGTACTGATACTTAGCGTATATACGTGAGGGTATTTCTGCCTTGCATATATACGTTACAGTGACGTCTCCGTACCCGCAGGATTGGGGCGTCACACAACGCCTGTCATCTGACAGGTCAGTCGATCGAGCCATAAACAGAGAGTAAGAAAGTTTAGGCATTATAGTCGGTCGACCGCAAACCAAAAACAGAAAGCACCCTTAGGTTTTGCGACTGATGACTGACAAACGTGCACAGACATGTGATTGAGGTTTTACCTACACACAAAATATAAAATTTCAGAACTTAAGAATAGAATGTGTAAGTACTCAATACTACCGCAATAGCAAGTGACTATGCGAGTCGTGATTCACAATGAAGGACTAGCGATGGAAGCTTTTTAGAAAGTTCTATTTTAAGTCACTTAAATGGTTAAAGATCTTCTTTTAGTTCTTGAAAAGAAAAGAGAAAAATAAGTTACAGTTAAGTTAAGGAGAAAGTGGTAGATTGAGAAGGTGGAGAAAATCAAATATGAATTATATAAAGAAATTAAAAAGAGTGATAAAAGAGTTGGGAGATTGTGGTGTTGGTGATCTAAACTAAAAGTTAAAGAAAAGAAATAAAGTTAAACTAAAAGAAATACTTACCCTTTTCTGATTGATTACTTACCTGAAATCCTTCTTGCATGTTTTACCTTGCTTCAGAGGCGATCAACGCAACCCATAAGATCAATCTCAGTCCCCATTCGCATTACATCATTAAGATGAATAAGAATGAAATGATACAAAATCTTGAGGAGGAGAACATCATCATGAAATATCGGTAGCACTCACACAAACATGGCTATACTAATGCTTCTAGATTCACTTGGATATTCATCAAAACCAAAAGAGGAAAAGTAGAAAGAAGAAGAAGAACATATAAACAAAGAAGAGCATAAATATGTTACCTTTGATTACTCGTAGAAACGATGAAAAGAAGGAGGAGGTTACATCGGTGTCACTCTCAACATAAGTCTCTCTTACTTAAATGAATCTCAGTCTAACCTATGCTTACAAAAAAATAAACAATTATATAAAATGAAAATAAAAACCTACACTAAAAAGGAATGAAAAACTGGCTTAAAATCTATCTCTGCATGGTTATTCATTCTAGTCTCTGAAAAACCCAGTATTTATAGGCAAAACCTAACGGGGAGGGGCGTACGAAGATAGGGGAGCAAACCCTCCCCCAACAAAAGTAACCAAGCCGTGGAGACGCGGCCAGAGCTGCGTTTTCATGGCCATGGTGTGGCCAGGTGGCCACACCTGATTGGTACTACTCCCTTGTTTGATGATTCATCTTTATCTAGTTTTGAATTCCCGTTTCAGCTCCTGAATTTGACGAAACGGCCTTTGATCTCTAACTTTAACCGATTGATTTGGGAAGATTTATTTTAACCGGTTTTCAACTTTTTTCATTTGCCATGATCTGCCCTGATTTTTTTATTTCAAATTAATTCTGAATTAAATCAGAATTTTGACGGGCTTTTGGGCTCGTTTCTCTTTCCTTTCTTTAGCAATAAGCCTGCATATAAATTAGACAATAATTAGGATTAAAAGCAGAGTTTATTATATAATAAGTATGAGAATGTGACAATGAATGTACAATATCAGTGACCGATCATACCCCATACCTATTTTTTGCTCGTCCTCGAGCAAAATAACAAAACTAAACCAAAAATTATTGGATTACTTTCTAGGTCACGCGATTGCACTGAGCATGTGCAACAAGCCGTTAAACCTCTAGGTTTCCCCTAGAGGACGAGTTTTGTCTCGCGAGAATTTTCAGTGGATTGCACTACAAAATTCATAAAGAAAGAGAAAAATGTTAGTATTTTGAAAACATATCTTGAAAGAGAAAAATATTTAAAATATTATTGTAGGAATTAAGTAAT
This sequence comes from Agave tequilana, assembly GCA_038442645.1. Lineage (NCBI taxonomy): Eukaryota > Viridiplantae > Streptophyta > Magnoliopsida > Asparagales > Asparagaceae > Agave > Agave tequilana. Next base: position 35,138 of record JAVJIF010021920.1, on the reverse strand, counting down.
CTATAAGTTATAGGAAAACTGAATTTTTCATTCCTAAACTTAGTCTCTATTCAAAAATTAGTTATCAATCAAAGTAAGGAGTCAAATTGCACTTCTCATCTAGTATATTACTTTACCTGAAGTCATATGCACCTTCGTGATCGTGAATTTTTGACTAAGAGTTCTTTAACTCTAACTCTTTATGCCTTATTTATTTATTAATTTATTTTTGATGGTATTATTCCTTAGTTCTGTTAGGCGTTCTAATCTGCCCATGTAATAAGCCTTTAATCGGTGACTCTCAAACCAAACGGTCTTAGGACATCGGGTTAGAAGACACCCCAAGGACTTAAGAACTCGAGCAAACAATGCCACAAAACTAAGAATTTTATTATATGAACCGCCTTTAGACATAAATACTTATGCTTTATGAGGCACAAATACCCAGCTTAATCAGAAGATTTATATATACATATTATATTTTTGTCTTTTCTTTTCTCTTTTTTTATAAGGCATAAGAATCTTTGTTTTTGAACCCTAAGTGTGTAAGTGTATAAAGCGTGCATATATTATCAAGATAAGGATCAAGACTAAATTACTTTCACAAATTTTCTTCCTAATCATAGAAATCAAACCAAAAAATTCTTATTTAACCAAGTATATGAAATCCTAATTATGATTCTCTTATTCCTTAAAATTGACTCAATTTCTTACAAAAAATATGTCAAAATATTGTTTCTATTTTCAAAAAGTTTTTAAGAGTAAAGAATATGTTAATAATTTTTTTTAAAAAAATAAAAGGAAAATTTATGTTATGTTAGAACCCTCCCCCACACCTATCTCATGTATTGTCCTCAATGTATGAATTACTACATAGATACATGAAAAAGAAGAAAGGGAAGGAAAATATTATCTTAAAGCGGTGGTTTCGGTGGTGGTCTGATTGATCCACGAAATGCGGCCCAATCTACATGCCCGTATGCACATACGGTCAACCTCTCGGTCCACCGGAGCTGTGCAGAGATCTTTGTGCCTAGGGCGGTCGACCGACCTAACCTAAAAATCAATTTAAAGATGTTTTTGAAAATACTAACTGATTTTTAAATACACTATATATACTAAAAATAGTTTTGGCTAGATTTAAACTATAAAATACATGTATATGTATAGATAAAAAAATTGTAACAAAAAAAATATTGAACATGTTTGAATATACTATTGAAAAACAGGTTTCTTCAAAAACAAAACGCTAGATAAAATCTCTTATGTGTATAATGTATTCTTGAGCATCAATTCAACACCTTAAACTTAAAACATTCTAAATTCTTACAAGGGCTACTCAATCTTCAACTCTCCTTCAAGTGGGCTTCTTAAAAAAATCATGCTTTGATCGTCCGAGGTTGAATTCCATGTTTGAATCAACTTAAGTTCTTCAACACCTTTCCTTTAAGGGAGAAGCAAACTAAATCGAAACTCTTGACCCCTGAAAATTCAACACTCTTGAACTTGATTAGTACCTCACAACTATGTGAGTTTTTTAATCAACAAAATAAAAACCAGTGATTGTACCTTGGGCCAACAATCCTCCCTCTTTAATGATGACAAAATATATGAGTTATTTATCAAAAATAATATGAAGATCTTGAAAAGGTCCCCCTCATATTATGCTTATTTGAAATCAAGTTCAATATGACTAAAACATTGTCAATATAATCAAGTTGCATGCATGCATATATAAAAAAAATTTAACAATTTAGAACAATATGCATTTAATAGCCATCCATTCATCCATTCCTCCATCTGTCAAATAGATATGCAATAAAGAATAAAATGACAAGCTCAATATTGCATAAAACAAGAGAATGGATTTAAATAACTCTAAATAACTATATCTCCTTCATCTCCTTAACACCACTTAACTACTTCTCCCCCATTTGGTCAGCATGAAATAGGGAAATGAATACAAATTGAAATTTGGAGAAAATCAATTTTGAAAGTATGTAAACGCCAATTGAAAAATCAAACATTAAATTAATTGAAAATTGAAAGTAAAGTCCAATGATGTAGATTCATGATTAAAACATAAACTCTAAGCATAATAATCATGTATTCATCATACAAGCATTTAATTTACCACAAATAAAAGAAAATCTGTTGTAGCCAAGAGGTTTAGTGAAAATATCGGTCAATTAAAAATCAGTAGAAATATAATCAATTTCAGTATCTCCTTTCTCATAATGATCTCTAAGAAAGGGATACCGAATCTCTATGTGCTTAGTCTTACTATATTGATTTGTATTCTTGGTCATATGAATAATACTAGTATTATCATAGAATATTTTAATATGGTCATAATGTAAATCATAATCAAGGAGAGTAAGTTTTACCAAAGACTTGTGCACAACAAGCCCGACCGCAATATACTCTATCTCGACAGTTGAGAGGGCTACAAAATTTTATTTCTTGAAAGACCACGAAATGAATAATTTCAAAGAAATTGGCAAGTTCTACTAGTCCTCCTCTTATCCACAGCCAGCATAGTCAGTATCTGAATAACTCGTATAGACAATTTTCTGATTTTTGGATACCACAAACCCATTCTAATAGTGCTCTTAAGATATCTAATAATGTATTTTACCATAATCAAATAAGACTCTTTAGGATAAGATTGAAATCTAGCACACAAACAAGCACTAAACATAATGTCCAACCTACTAGTCATCAAGTAAAGCAAACTACCAATCATGCTACAAATGAGTTTAATGTCAATATTTTATCTTGTTCATCTTTATCAAGCTTGGTTGTGGTAGTCATGGGAGTCTTGCTAATCTTTGCATCTTCTATACCAAATTTCTTGATAAGCTCTCTTGTATACTTGGCTTGATTGATGAAGATCCAATCACTCTTTTACTTGATTTGGAGAGTATATTTTATCCATAGAACTTGCGCACAACAAGCCTCGGTTGCAACATACTCCATCTTGACAATTGTGAGGGCCACAGAACTTTATTTCTTAAATGACCACGAAACAAGACAATTTTCTAGAAATTGACAAGTTTCACTAGTATTCTTCCTATCCACTCTACAATTAGCATAGTCCGCATCTGAATAACTCGTCTTTAAAAATTGCCCGGTCTCGGATACCACAAGCCTATACCAATAGTGCCCTTAAGATATTTAATAATGTGTTTTGCTGCAATCAAATGAGACTCTTTAGGACAAGATTAGAATCTAGCACATACACAAATACTAAACATGATATCGGTCTACCTACCATCAAGTAAAGCAAACTATCAATCATTTTATGATAGAATTTAATGTCAATATTTTACCTTATTCATCCTTATCAAGCTTGGTCATAATGGTCATTGGAGTCTTGCTAATCTTTATATCTTCTAGCCCAAACTATTTGATTAGTTCTTTTGTGTACTTGGCTTGATTGACGAAGATCCCATGCTCTTTTGCTTGATTTGGAGTCTAAGGAAATAGTTGAGCTCTTCCATCATGCTCACTTCAAACTCTTCCTCCATGCATAACTCAAAATCTTTACATAGTTTTTCATTAGTAGATCCAAAGATGATATCATCAATTAAACTTGTATAATCAAAATATCTTCATCAACATGCTTAATAAATAAAGTAGTATTTACTTTACCCTTAATAAAATCCTTGTTCACAAGAAAACTACTAAATCTCTCATATCAAGCTTTTGGATCTTGTCTCAAACCATATAAAGTCTTTTCTAATTTGAAAACATAATCGGGATGTGTAGATCAACAAAATCAGGGTTGTTTAACATACACCTCCTCCTCAATAAAATTATTTAGAAAAGCACTTTTAATATCAATTTGAAATAGTTTGAAATCTTTATATGAGGCAAAAGTAAGGGTCTTCCGTATGGCTTCAAGCCTTGCTACCAATGTAAAGATTTTCTCATAATCGATTTCCTCAACTTAAGTATAGCCTTGTGCCACTAACCTAACCTTATTTCTAATAACATTACCCGACTCATCCAACTTGTTTCTAAAGATCTATTTAGTACCAATGATTGGTCTATCATGGGGCCTAGGAATAAGATATCAAACTTGGTTACACTGATATTAATTAAGCTCCTCTTGCATTGCAAGTAACCACGCCCTCAGCCTCGAGGATGTCATTGGGTTCTACATGTGAAATGAAAGCAAAATGACCACAAATATGATGGAGTTTGGATCTAATAGTGACTCCTTGGATACATCACCTAAGATAAGATCTTTGGAATGACTTGTAGTATATCTCCAATCCTTCAAAAGTTGTTGAGTTGGATCCACTTCACTTCTTGAATTTTCCCATCTACATCGTCCTTTGTCTTGTCTTCTTCTTGCATCGACAAGTCTTTCATGGACATCTTCTCAATGTCTTCATCTAAGGAATTAATCTCATAATCTACAATATTCTTCATAAGATTGTTAGATTCTTCAAACTTCACATGCATAGATTCTTCAATAGTCAAAGTTGACCTATTGAAGACTCCATAACGTTACTTATATTTGAATAATCAACAAAAACAGCTTCAAAAGATTTTAGATTAAACTTTCCTAAATTATCTTTAGTATTCAAAATAAAACATTTACATTCAAAAACCTTGATATATTAAACATTTGATTTTCTTAAGTAATAAACTTCAAAAGGAGTGTTACTAGTATTTTTGCAAGAGTAAACTCTATTTGATATGAAACCTGAGTGTTTATAGCCTCGGCCCATAGATATTGAGTGAGTCCGTATTATGGTTCTAGCCATCTCTTGAAGAGTATGATTCTTCCTTTCGATGACTCTATTTTGTTATAGAGCTCTAGGATATGATAGATCATGTTTGATTTTATTTTCTTCACAATAAGTGATAAAAGAATAGTTGACAAACTCACCACCTCTATCACTTCTAATACATAAAATTGAAAATTTTCTTCTTTTTCAACCCTTTTTCTAAAAACATGAAAATTTGAAAAGCTTCATCTTTATGTTCCAAAAAGAAAACCATGTAAATCTTGAAAAATCATCAACAAGAACAAAAAAAAGGTTTCCACTAAGATATTTGGTTTTAGTTGGACCAAACAAATCCATATATATTAATTCTAAAGGTCGTAATGTCATGATATCATTGATGGATTTTAAAGAGGACTTGGTTTATTTTTCAAGTGGCATGCATCACAAATGCAAGTCTTTTCAAATTTCAAATTAGGAATACCTTTCACCTCTTCTTTAGGGTTAACATGGGATAGATGATCAAAAGAGACATGGCCTAACTGTCTATTCCATAACCAAGAATTTTCATTAAAAGCATTTAAACAAGTAGCATTGTATTGTAAATTCATCATATAAATAGTGTAAATATTGTTATCATGAAAATCGAAATACACACAAGAATTTGCTTTCTTATCTAAAACATCACTAATAGACTCATCAAAAATAACATTTTAAGCCTTTGTCACACAATTGACTAATGCTTAAAAGATTATATTTGAGGCATCTATTAAAATAGCATTCTCAATTAAAGGAGACGAACCAATCTTGGTATTACCTATACCAACTATTTTACCCTTGGAGTCATTTCAGAAAGTGACGGTGCCACCTTCATTGTACCTTGATAGAATTGCAAAGTTGTTGATGTCCCATATCATATGTCTTGAGCAACCACTATCAAGGCACCACCGCTCCATACGTCTTGGAGATTTGGTGCAAACCTGTTTCATTTAAAATAGATGTTGACTTTGATATCCAATTTTCTTGGGTCCTAAAATTTTAGTTTTTTGAACATAAACATGACTATTTGATGCATTCATTTTATCATAACAAAACCGAGACAAGTGACATTTTCGGCCGCAATGTGCATGAGCACACCCTAACATACATAAAAGCATAATGTGCATGATGTGCATTGCGTGCATGTGGAGTGTGATAAACATGTAGTTGTGCTTGTGTATGTGAAATATGTGCAGATGATTTCCTTTGAGTTTGCCTTTTACAAAACATGACTTCTAACCTAGCTTTGTCAAACACATTTTTTTTCAAAATATTACTCAAAGTGTTAATCTTATTTTTCATCATGAAAAACTCATTTTTATCAATGCATGAAAATTTTGGTTTTGTAAGAAATCTTATGTGCATCAAAATTATTTTGAGTTTTTTAAAAAGAAGAAGATAAAATTTATTTTTATTTAGAAACAATAATTAATTGATTTTAAAGAAGTTCATTATCTTTCTTCATTTTCAAATACTTTTTTTTGAGAAAATCATAGTTGCTGGAAAGTTCTTCAAATGTTTCTTCTAATTCATCACCATGAATAACTCACAATCATTAATAGTGATTTTAGGAGTTATTTTAGGTGTGTTATTATTACCCATGAAACACACGTTTACTGTATTCATCTCTTCCTTGGATTCGCTCTCTAAATCCCAATTTGCTTTCAAGCCCTTCTTTTGTAGGGCTTCTTAGAGGTAGTAGGTTTGCTCTTTATCTCTGGGCAATCGACAATAATGTATTCGAGCTTTCTACAATTATAACGAATGATCTTTCTTTCCTCCTTCTCTTTCCTTCTTCGGTTGTTGAACTTAGTATTGTTGTACATTCTCCTTACATTCTTCACAATTCTTCACAAGAAGGGACAAATCTTCATCAGCCTCTTATTCATTTTCATCTTCGTCGGAGATGAGTGGAGTAGACTTGAGGGCAAGTGTTTTCTTCATTTGAGGTGCTTTCTCCTCTCTAGTTTTTCTTTCAATTTCATGGGTCTTAAGGTTTCTAATAAGACTAATGAGATCCATCTCCTCCTTATCATTGAGCTCTTTCAAAGTAGTGGACATGACTTTTCAAGATGATAGAAGAGCTTAAGTGACCTTTTTCACCTTTTGGTCATTATTCCATCACTTAAATAGTAAGACCATTTATAATTTAGTAAATTTTATGATTCTATCATCAATAGATTCATTCTAATTCATACTAAATTTTCATATTGAGAACGTAAGAGATCTATTTGGCTCTCTTGAACTAAATGTCACCAAATCTCATAGGCGAATTTGCAATGTATTACTCTAGAGATATCATCATCATTCAAAACTTGATACAAGGCATAGTGTGCCTTAGTATTAGCATCAAACTCCTTTGTGACAACATTGGACAAAGTGTCCTCATTACCGTTGGAGATACTAAATAGTTTGGTCACAGCTTTTGCAACCTATCTCCTTAGGGATTATAAAAATACTGTCATCTTAACTTTTTATATGAAAAAGTTAAGGCCATCAAACTTAGGTGAAGTCTTAATACCTTTGGCCATGGATACTAGTGTGTGAAGTGAATAAATAATGCAAATAAATGATTAGCAAAAGAGGATCTCTCTAAAGTGGTTAAACCCAAAAATTAGAGTTCAAACTCTGATACTAATTGAAAGCCACCTAGAGGAGGGTGAATAGGTGAAATGCTAATCTAAGGTCAAAATGCAACAATTAAAATAAGTAATTAAAATGGCTAACTCAAAAACAAAAGGTGAGTCTGAATTTCCAATGAAAGGCTCTAGAACTTCTCCTCTTAGTAGAGGTGCACAATTGCCTTCTAAATGAGGAAAACCGACAAGTATGAATAATGCAAGCAATATAGAGCAAGTACAAAAAACAACAATGAAAGCAATAAAACAAGTATGAACAATAGATTATGGGCAAGAGTGAGATACATGACAATCGCAAACACAAAGATTTGTTTACCTCTACGTTCACGCCTTCACCGCGTGAAGGATTTTCACTGTCCACTAAGAATTTCCACAAAGGAACCACTACAACGATATACACAAGACCCAAAGGTACAACTTCAACTTTCAATCCTCTATACAAGAGGTAGCACAAAATCAAAGAAGTTTATAAGCTCTTGTTGACCGCAAAGATCATAAACTCTCTCTTTACAACTTTCGAGAGTTTAGAATAGAGAATTGAAGCTCAAAAAGTTTGTGTGAGGGAAAATTATTTGAAAAGAATGAACTTGAGAGCTTAAAACTTGCAGAAATTGATTAAGAATTGAGAGCTCTTGAAACTTGAAAACTTGAAAATAAAACTTAAATTTTCTTCTAAAATATGTTCTCTCTTAATAAAAACTTGTATTTAATCTTCTGTAAATGACCTATATATATGGGCAATAGGTAAAAGTCATTAGAAATGAGATCAAGGCTTAAGAAAAGTGATTAAACCCTAAAATAGCAAATATTCATTTTATAGAGAGCTTAGAAAAGTTTAGAACAGACTCACTTTTAACAATAGTAGTGTTTTTTACTACATGTCGATAGGAGCTTTTGACAGCTCATGTTTTTGTTTTCGACAGCATTTTTCAAAAAGTTTGGTCTGTTTCAGAGTGGCTCCGATTTTTGACAGCCAACTCTGACTTTCAACAACTCTGACTTTCGACAGCTCTTTATTGATTGTTGATAGTGCTTTTGACAACCACAGTATAAATTTTCTTAAACATAATATTAGATTACAAAAATATAGCCTTTTGTGATCGTTGACTGTCGACAGCCCCTATTAGCTTTCAATAGCTCATTGACTTTTTCTGCATGATTTTAGCAAACATTTTTATTATTCCTAATTGAATTTTTGCTATAAATTTAGATCAATTTGCAGAGTTTTAGAACAAGAGTTTAACATGTTTTACAGAGATTTTCGAGAGTTTTATAGAGCTTTACACTTTCAAATTTCTCGAGTTTCTCTACAAAAGTTTTAGAGATTTCTTCTTCCAATCTCTTTCAATCTCTTGCATACACAATCTCGAACCTTTAAATCTCCTAATATAGTTACACGGCTTGTTCTTGAGAGAAGTTTCTCTGTAATTGGAGTGTGATCACATTTGTTCTTTATTGATTCATTGTGAACCTCAAGTGAAGGAGGTTGTGAGAAAGTTGATCTTGCAGGATCACATCATTATAAGGAGTTTAGGCTCCAAGGGTGATCCAGGAAGGGATCTTGTTGTAGGAGTTGGGGCTCAAAGTGGTAATCTTGTGGGATCACGTTGTAAGCATATTTCGATTTCGCGAGCCAATTATAGTGCTTACATCTTCACAAGAGCTGGAGACGAGAATGTACATCAAATTGATCAAATCTCAAAAACAAATCCTTGTATTTGCGGAGTTTGTATTTTCTGGATCATTTTTTTTACTCTTTGCTTTGCGTAATATTTGATAATATTGCATAATAATTGATTAAGTTTGCTTATTGATTGCTTACTATTGATTTTTAGTGTGTTTGTTACAAATAGATTTTAATTCCGCATATTTTAATTTACATTACCTATTCCCCCCTCTAAGTGATTTTCACCGTAAACTTTGAGATACAATGTATATCAACCAAAGTTTGCAAGAGACCGTGATGGAGAATTTTAATACCTATCAAAAAGAGAAAAAATTGAGTAAAACTGAGAAGGCACTACGAGATTTATGCTCAAATTACCATAAATAGAGTAGAGAAAGCATGTTCCCGTCAAATTGAACATCTTGAGAAAGAGCATCACATCAGCTCGAAGAAACTCAGGAGGAGGCAACCAAATATCAATCAGAAATTTATCATTTTATCAGCGAGAGTGGCCGAACAGTAAGCCACTTGGTTTCCTCCTAAACGAGCGCCGGTTCGAATCCCGCTCTCAACAATATATTGGGATTAGTTTAGCTGGCATGTTGACCACTAAGTTTCCTTAGGATGAGGGTGGAATAGCTCTGGGATGCCCAAGAATTTTTCTTTCAAAATATGTATATGTGTACACACACATACACATAATTGCTCTCACTAATGATACTAACCTCTTATGGTGATTAATGCCTCAAGAAATCATTGATACTCATTGGCTTTTCTTCAAGAAGCTTTTTAAAGCATGACCCATAAGAAGTGATTAGTATGCCAACTTAACAAACAAAATGCAGTCTACAATTAGTCCATCAAAACTACAAGAGAGTAAGCATGAAATAAAGTGGTCATTGTAAGTTAGCATGTTAGTATGTTTGGAGTTAGAGACCCTTCATCATGAGCCAATAATGGCTCACAAGAGCAAGCCCTATTGAGACTATTAGATTCATGTAGGTCATAATCAACCAAGTCTTAGTATGTTAGTAGTGAGATCACCATGAGAGAAAATGAACTAACAATAGATCTAGAAACAATGAAGAGAAAGGAGAAAGATTGCATTAGATTGTTACTCTTTATTATTATGAACTCTCACTTTTTCTCATGAATTCAGTTCTATCCTAACCCTAGATCTACAAAGAAAATATTACAAAGGAAGAAGAAAACCCTACATTAATCTACAAGTAGAAAGAGAAAAGCCTAGCTACTGCTCTCCTCCCTCTATTTCTGGTCTTTTGGAGTGGTATTTATAGATATTGGCGGGTAGTGGATGATGAGTCGAAGCCATGCATCAAAAATTAGGGCCTTTGGCCTGACTTTTCCATGGATCTGCAGCATATGTCATGAAACCGTGGCCTGATCAGGGCCAAAGGCCCTGATGTTTTGGCCAGCGTTTCTTCTTGCTGGGAGAAGCTTCTGTATATGGTTGGTTTGTTATATTTGGATCCATATTTTTTACAAATACGTCCTTTAATTCGGGGTCCAATATATTTTCTAGAAGCTCCTTGACTTGGTATCCAAAAAATCTTGATTAATTACCCAAAAATGGTTTATTAAGCTCTTATTCCCTATTTTGCTCCTATCCATTGTAATCTGCACACAAGAGATCAAAAATGGGTTAATAGCTATGTCTTATTCATAATTTGGATAGGGAAATGTGATATAAAATGGAAAATTGATGACTAATCAATCGGCCGGTCGACTGACAGGCTTGACTAGCCTGGAATTAACCCCAAATGGTTATATTTTAAATCTGTCTTTTCTGGGTTAATCTATAATGGCTATTTTGAATTTCTATCAACTATTTTGGTCTTCTATAAATAGGGGTACTGTAGAGAAACTCTAAGAACTTTTGCTAAGTGTTTAAATCAATATTTCCAAAAGATTTACTAAAGATTTTCAAAAGAAATCATTTTTGAGTCAGAATTTCAAATCATTGTTTCTACCTTTGAGCTTTCAATCCAATACTTCAAGCTTTTCTCACACTCACAATCTCAGAGTTTCATTTCCTCAAACTTGATTGTAGGGATTGTTTTTACGAGCCTTTGTGATCTAGGAGAGATCACCTATTTCTTGTATTTGTATAGTCATAGAGATTGTGGTCTTGAGCGAGCCTGTGGGTTAGGATTGTAGGTGTTGCGGCACCGAGTAAGGGACTTGCGGGTCCGAGAGTTCTTGCAGGAACTTGTATCAGTTGGTGATCTTGCGGGATTAAATGGTAGTAGAAGTCCATCATTGCGGTGAAAGCGGAGACAAAGAACAAGTGGCTCGAATCTCGAAACATATTCTCATATATGCGATTGCCTTCTCTCTATCTCTCAACTCTACTCACTCTTTTATATATTACATGCTATTATTGTGTTCATACGTACATGCTTGATATCTCTTGTGCTCTATTGCTTAACTTCTATGGGATTGTGTATTGATCTTATTAGCGTTAACTTGCTAGTTAGCTTAGTTATTTTAATTTTGCATTGTTTGCCATTGCATTTAACCATCTCCTATTCACACTCTTTAGGTGATTTCAAACGCTTATGAAAATCACACTATTTGACTTGTTTGATTCCCTCCTGTAGGCTGTCTAAAAATCACCAAGACAAGCCACCAAAACGCAGAGATCCAAGATCCAGGCGCAAGGCTAAATGTGACAATCAAGACGCGAGAGATAACCCGCGTCTCAGCATCAAGGCGCGTTGGCTCAACGCCCGCGTCTCAGCATCAAGGCGCGTTGGCTCAACGCCCGCGTCTCAGCATCAAGGCGCGTTGGCTCAACGCCCGCGTCTCAGCATCAAGGCGCGTTGGCTTAACACCCGCGTCTCAGTAACAAGGTGCCCCCACCTTGGTTGTAACCACCCCGATTATGGCGCCATCCACCGCCCATGTAGCGGGGAAGTTGGCCCTCATCGTGGAGCACTTTTAGGGGGCACGATCACCCCTAAAAACCCTATAAATAGTCCCGTCACTATTGAAGACGAGGACGACAATTATCAGGAAAAGGAGAGATTCAGGAAAAAAAAAGGAGAGATCATCGACAGAGAGAGAGAAGACTCTTCAGCGAGCTTACTGAGTACTAGCCGCTCTTCGCCTACCTCCTCTTCTAGAGTTTTGGTAGACGGAGCTGAGTTACTCCCTCTACCTGCCAAGGAGAAGATCCCTCGACGGTCCAGAACGGTCATCTGGTCAACGGAGAACAAGATTCACTCTCCACCGCCACCGAAGAACCCAGCACTAAACAAAGGGGGAATTCAAGATTCAATATTCTCCCTCCCTTGTAACCGGAAGATTAAGCCGGCTGTAATTTTTCATCTGATTCAAGGAAATTTTACTCCAGCAACCCTTTTCTGTGTCAAACAAGAGATGGCGACTCCACTGGGGACTCTGTTTGTTACCGACGAACAAGCTGTGGCGCAGGATGATGTTCTCCGTAAGGGGAAGATGGTCGAAACGCTCGTTGTCGAGTTCGACCAGGAGAAGTATGAAGAGTTCCTCTCTTCTGGCTCCAAGAGCCCAAAGACCCGCGTCTGCCGCAGGGTCTCAACTGAAAAGCTACCCAAAGCCCAATCTGAGGCTCTGTCGGGTGCCGATGCCCACTGTGCCAAGACAAGTTCACGCGCCAACGCCTCCCAGAAGGCCCGCGTGACCTCAGGCACTGCTGTTGCGATCAACCACGTCGCACAGAACACACGCGCCAACGCCTCCCAGAAGGCCCGCGTGGTCCCAGGCACCACTGCTGCTGCGATCAACTGCGTCGCGCAGAATACTCGCGTCAACGTCTCCCAGGAGACCCGCGTGGTGAACACTCTTGGTTCTGTAAACCAGGAGGTTGTTGGTTTCTCCCCTCCTCCACGACGCAACCGGAATGCTGAGCGTCGACAGAGGAGACGCGCGCGTCAACTCCAAGTCGGAACCATTGGTTGTCTGACTGGGGGCGGACGCGGCGTACAATCTGATGCCTTGCCCGCACCTCGTCCAGTGCGTGAGATCCGCGTTTGGCGACCCAAACGCGAGACTCCTCAAGTTGAGTCCTCTGAGGACCAACTCATCAAACGCCAGGGTGAAACCTCCGCGTCTTTTCAAACGCGGGAAGTACGCACTCGTAGGCGTGGGGCCCAGCAGCCCGCTCTCTCTCAAGCAACTCTGCCCAAACGCAACAGGCAGCAACGCGAGACTCGCGTGCGCGTCATACAGCCGCGTCATGAGAATCGCGTCCCTGAAGTCTGCGTCCAGGCTGAACAGCACATGACTGTCTCCCGTCTTCGACGTTGCGAGACCAGTCTCTTTAATCCCCCTCCCACGGATTTGAGGGATTATTTGACAAGGAAAAGAAGTGCCAATCAAGCCACTTCGTCATGCTGCTGTCAACAGCTCATCCATATGCTCTCTGGATGCCCTTATGGATCAGGCATGCACCAGCAGTCCTTAATCAGACAGCTGACCCTGATTCCCCCGTCAGCCAAAAGAAGACGCTCCCACAGAAGGAGAACCTTTTCAGATGTTGAATACCCAGAGCTTACTGCAAACATGACTAGCAGAAGCAAGGGAAAACAACCAATGGTCAACTCAGAGGAATCTGACTCTGAGCCGGAAGGGGTGTATCAACACACTCGCACCCGAACGGGGGCCATTCCCCCAATTGACTATAATGCTTTAGCCCGCGGCATTAGAATGGGTGATTCTCACTCTGCTGTAGTGGAGTCGCAGGCTTCAAACTCTTCCGTCGAGAAGGAAGCTTCCGCCTACATGGCAGACACTCCTGAGGAGACGGCCAGGCGTTTAGAGCAGACGCAGAAGCGCCAGATGGATATAATCGCCTCTCAACAGAGATCCATTGACTCCCTCAAGCATATGCTTGAGAAATTGCTTGAAGAAAGAGCGAGATCTCCTCCTAGACGGCCGAAGGGGAAAGGGAGAAAGGGAGGAAGCCCACCCTCCGAACCTTCCGACGAGACACGACGATCTACCTCGGATGTGTCCAAGCCCTCGTCGCAGGCAAGAAGCGACCAAGACCAGGAGAAGACTCATGCTAAGAGGATGAGTCAATTGGAACGACGCCTCGAGGCCCTCGCCAATCGCAAGGACCTCCAAGAAGCTGGAGTGGTCCGGCCCTATCCGGCTGAGTGGGACTTAGTTCCATACCCTCCTAAGTTCAAGGCTCCAACCCTCCAAGCATTCGACGGGAAGGGGTCACCCAACCAGCACATCTACTACTTCAAATCCCAGACCGGGAATGTAGTAGATAATGACGCCATCCTGGCGCGACTGTTCATCGGCACCCTGAAAGGGTTGGCTTTTGAGTGGTTTATGAAGCTCCCGGAGGGTTCTATCAAGAACTGGGGGGATCTGGAGAAGCTGTTCTTAACACGCTTCTTCGAAGATGATTCTGAAGTCACGATGCCCACCCTTTTAGCTACCAAACAGCGGAGAGGGGAGTCCGTCAAATCTTTCGTGGAAAGATTTCGGAACACGGCACTCCGGTGCCCAAGCGGTATGACCCAGGCCACCCTGGTGGAAACATGCCGCCACAATCTCCAAACCTCACTCCTTGCTCAAATAGGAGTTGCTGAAAGCCGCACCTGGAAGCAGTTAGTCCAACAAGGTGAACAGGCTGAGGAGATTGTTGCCCGTGTCAGGGCAGAGGAAGGCAAGCTGCGGCCGGAAAGGTCGACAAGGCGTGCACCGGCACCAGACACCTCCCTCCAGACGAAGCGGAAGGATAATTTGGCGACGGAAACCAAATCTCCCACCAAACCTCAAACAGGCAGGGCAAGTGGCTCTTCAAGCCAGCCACGCCCCAACAAGCAGTATTCCTTCAAGGAGGAACACGTCGATTCGCTCTTCAAGCTACTCAACAAGAGCAATCGACTGAAGCTCCCTGAAATTAGGCGCCCGGAGGAAGTCGGCAAGACCGACAATCCCAACTACTGCATGTACCACAGGATGTTGGGACATCCTACCAAAAGCTGCTACGTCTTCAAGGACATTCTTCAGGCTCTGATTGACGCGGAGGTGTTAAAACTCCGACCAGAGCAGAAGAAGGTGACGGCCAATGTGACGTCGGTTCTCCAGTTCGGGAGACAACCCCCAACGCCTGCGGGGGTAACTCCTATTCCAAGGGGAGAATTAAGAGTGGTCAACACAGACCCTCACCAGCAACAGGAGAAGGGCTTGGTAGCCGTCCCTACACCTCAGGGGGAAACCATGTGGGTCCACCCTGACCTCGTCGATGAACAACAATGGACTACTGTAACCAACAGGAAGTCCAAAGGCAAGGCAAAAGCTTCGTCCTGCCATGTGGTATGTGCCTCCTCCCGAGAAGCAGAGGATGATGTTCCCTCACTGACTGATTCAGAAGAGGAAACAATAGTTTTGGCCGCAGAACCCAATCAACCGATGACGGAAACTCGTTCGGGTCAACCCTACTTGAAGCAGTACGGCGAAGTGGCGGTAAACCCTCCGCAACCGGCTGCAGAGCCAACTAGGCCCTCCACGAAGCCACCTGTGGAGAAGCAGAAGGAGACTCGATTCTCTCGAGCCCTTCAAAGAGGCATCGCGGAAGGGTCTTCGGCACCTTACCGCTTTGATGTCCTGGCTCAGCTGGCCAACATTCCGGCACGCATTACCTTGTATGAACTTCTTAGACTATCAAAGTCGACCAGGGAAGCTCTGCAAGAAGCTCTGGCAAATGCTGAGGTCTTCATGACCCAGGTGCCGAAGAAGGAAGATGTAGAGGATTGCCTCCACGCTTCCCAGAATGCCCCCTGCATCACCTTCACGGCAGATGATATGCAGGTGAAAGGGAAGCATGATCGACCCCTGTACTTCACAGGTTACATCGGATCATCTGAGGTGAACCGCATTCAGGTAGATCCAGGGTCCGCATTGAGCATTATGCCCCGCCGAGTCATGCAACACCTCGGCATCCCTACCCACCGTCTGAGCCCTACACAGACGACCATCTACGGGTTCAATGCCAACGGCACCCGTCCGATGGGGAAGATTAAGCTCAAGTGCCAGATTGGGAGCCTCAAGTCGGAGGTGACATGCTACGTCATCGATGCCGACACTTCCTACAATCTGCTGCTGGGACGACCATGGATCCACCGCAACTCCATCGTTCCCTCCACTCTTCACCAAGTCATGAAATACATTGACGCGAGTGGGAAGGTGCAAACGTTGGTTGCCGAAAGGTATCCGTTCAAGGGAGTCGAGAATTATTTCACGGATTCCCTTTTATATCAGGATCCGGTGGATGAAACCCCGCAACTGGAGGCGCCAGACTCTGGTAATGAGGCTGACACTGAGCCGAGCAAGAAAAGTGCCTGTGGGAGTTAGAACCACTTGTAAAGAGCACTAATAAGCTCGATGTTGATAATACCACCGACGATGCAGGCGGTTGGTATATTAATGAGAATCTAGACTTTGAATATTTTTCTGCGTGTGCATCCGATTCAATACCGTCGGATACTACTACCGACGTAGACGATGACATCTGGTCGGCAATGGATGCTTTGACATCATTGCATGTACCAGTAAAATCATCTTTCGGGACATACCAGGATAATGGCGATGCGCAGGAATCTATATTCTTGGTTCCGGCAAGACGAAAAGGCCAAAGACCAATACTTTTCGGGCGAATGACAACTGAACCAACGCCCCGCGAAGAATCGGAAAGTGAGGAGGAATCCCCTCAGCTCGACCGTTATGAATCGAAAGCGCTCAGAATGATGAAGCAAATGGGGTACGATCTAACCAACAAGCCCGGGTTGAACTTCGGCAAAGGAAGGAGGACGCTACTTCGATCCTTTGTGCCAAAAGGGAAGGCCCCGATTATTATCATCGGACGCGCAGGGGGTTGGGCTATGTATCAACTCCAGTCCCATCAGCCTCTGATTCTCGAGAGTCGTCAAGTCACGATTGCTCTTCAGACACGTCATCGTGGGAGTCAGATGTCAGTGTCGGCAACATCTTCAAAGGGCTTTCAGTAAACATGGTTTCAACAGGCCATCTGGAAGATGAAGATGAAGAAATGATCCAACCTGATACAGATCCTTGGATCAAACATTTGAATGCTCTTTGGGATATCCGTTTTGAACAGCGTGAGCCACCCACAGATGACAAGGTTGTTCAGATCAACCTAGGAGATGAGGCCAACCCCAAGCCCATCTTCATAAGTGACGGCCTGTCGCCTCCAGAGAAGAAGGATCTAATATCTCTTGTACAAGAGTATATAGATGTCTTCGCCTGAAACTATGAGGACATGCCAGGGCTTGATCCACAAGTGGCCATGCACCGCCTCAACATCAATTCGGACGTAAAACCTGTCAAACAACAGCAGCGACGGTTCCGTCCCGAAATAATGGAAGCAATTCAATCAGAAGTTAGAAAGCTCATCGATTCTGGCTTCATCCGGGAAGAACAACAT
The DNA here is from genome assembly GCA_038442645.1 of Agave tequilana. NCBI lineage: Eukaryota > Viridiplantae > Streptophyta > Magnoliopsida > Asparagales > Asparagaceae > Agave > Agave tequilana. The sequence continues at coordinate 17,609 of JAVJIF010021920.1, read as the reverse complement.
CCCGACTGGGTAGCCAACATCGTCCCTCGCCAAGAAGAACGGGAAGATCCGGATTCGCATCGACTTCCGTGATCTAAACGAGGCCTGCCCCAAAGACGAATTCCCATTGCCAATCACAGATGTCATAATTGACAATACTTGTGGATTCGAACGAATGTCCTTCATGGACGGATTCTCAGGATACAATCAAATCAAAATGTATCCTGACGACGAAAAGCACACCTCCTTCAGGACTCCTCTAGGAGTATATTGCTACACCGTCATGCCCTTCGGACTGAAAAATGCAGGGGCAACATACCAAAGGGCCATGAACGCCATTTTCCATCAGCAAATGCGGAAAACGGTGGAATGCTATGTCGATGACATCGCGGTGAAAAGTCGCACTAAAAGTGATCACATAGCAGACCTGAAGGTGGTCTTCGACATCATGCGGGCTCATCAATTGAAGATGAACCCCACCAAATCCTTCCTGGGGGTAGCCAGTGGCAAATTCCTAGGATTTATTGTGACTTCCACAGGAATCCATTTGGATCCAGAAAAAGTCCGCGCTATCCAAGAGATGCAACCCCCCAGAAGCCTCAAGGAGCTCAGGGGATTACAAGGACGATTGGCGTACATCCGCAGGTTCATATCAAACCTTTCCGGGAGATGCCAACCCTTCGCCAAGCTGATGAAAAAGGGTGTTTCATTCATTTGGGACGACGCTTGTCAAAAAGCATTTGAGGAGATCAAACACTACCTCACCCAACCACCAGTTCTTGCAGCTCCGGTGTCCGGAAAGCCTTTCCTGGTGTACGTCCGAGCAATGGATCATTCCCTGGGAGCTCTACTAGCTCAGAATGATGAACAAGGACGAGAACAGGCAATCTACTATCTGAGTAGAACAATGATTGGAGCCGAACATCGGTACAACCCGATCGAGAAGGAATGTTTGGCACTAGTGTTCGCCATTCAGAAAATGCGACACTATCTGGTAGGCCAGACTATAAATGTCATATCAAAAGTCAATCCTTTGAGGTTACTTATGACAAAGCCTTCTTCACTAAATGGCCGGCTGGCAAAATGAGCCATATTGCTATCACAATATGAGATGCATTTTCTGCCACAAAAGGCTATTAAGGGACAAGCGGTGGCGGACTTCTTAGCTGAACACCCAGATCCGAGGGCAGCCAAACTCTATGAGGATCTCCCAGACGAGGCCGCCGAAGTCTGCCTGACTCAGACGTTGTTCGAAAGTCAAGTATGGCAACTTTTCTTCGACGGTGCATCAAGGACAAGCCCAAAGGGACACGTAGTAGCGGGGGTAGGAGTGGTACTCGTCTCCCCACAAAATTATGTGATTCCCTGAGCTATCTCGTTAACCGAGCCCTGCTCCAACAATGTGGCGGAATACAACGCTCTTTTGATTGGGATGCAATTCGCCGATGAGATTGGCGTTAAAAATCTCGAGGCGTACGGTGATTCTAAACTCATCGTCAGCCAAGTTCGCGGAGAGTATGAGGTCAGACATGAAGATCTAGTACCCTATTATAATGCGACAATCCACATGGCCGAGAGGTTTTCAAACTTCTACATCGACCATGTACCGCGCAGGCAAAATGCGCATGCAGATGCACTTGCATCCCTTGCTGCCTCCTTAGCCCTTCCAGCTGGAGCAATGGAGAAAGTATTCGTCTATAGCCACGACCTGTACTGTCCAAAAATTTCACTCGGAGACTGCCCAGGGTCAACGGGAGATCATCACGACAAGGAAACACTTGAAGTGTCAACCGGTCTAGAGCTTAAAGACTGGCGATTCCCCTACATCGACTATGTCTTGTACGGCATCCTGCCTGAGGACACCAAGGAAGCGGCTGCCATCCGAAGGAAAGCCTCCAAATTCTACTATAATGCGATTTCGCGAACATTGTATCGTCGATCGCATGACGGGATCCTGCTCCGATGCCTCTCATCAAAAGAAGCCCAAGGAGTATTGAAAGAAGCCCACGATGGTACTTGTGGAGCTCATCAACCTGGCCCAAAACTGGCACATCGACTCCAAAGGTTGGGTTACTATTGACCCAAGATGGTTGCCGACGCCGTCGCCTATGCCAAAAGATGTCATGCTTGCCAAATACATGGAGATTTTATCCATCAAGCACTAGGGTACCTCCACTCTACGACCTCTACATGGCCATTTGAAATGTGGGGGATGGATGTGATTGGTCCTATCAGCCCTCCATCATCAAAAGGACATCGGTTCATTCTAGCGATAACCGATTACTTCTCAAAGTGGGCCGAAGCTATCCCTTTGAAAGAGGTAAAATCTTCTAACGTGATCAAGTTCGTGAAACATCACGTTATTTACCGCTTCGGTGTGCCTCGGCGTATCATCCATGACAATGGACCCCAGTTCATCAGCCAGGCTTTCCAGACATTCTGCGCGAAGTTCAGAATCCAGAGTGTGTCCTCAACGGCATACTATCCTGCTGCTAACGGTCTTACAGAAGCCTTCAATAAGACTATTGGCAAGCTTCTTAAAAAGTTCGTCTCGAAAAGTCAACGAGATTGGGACGACAAGTTGGGTGAATGCTTATGGGCTTATCGCACAACTGTGCGAACCCGACTAAGGCCACGCCGTTCTCCTTGGTATACGGATGTGAAGCCGTGCTTCCACTGGAAATTCAAATTCCCTCTCTACGCGTCGCCTTGACAGCGGAAATGACAACTGAGGAGAAGCATCAGCAGCGACTCCAGGAGTTGGAAGCCTTAGACGACAAGCGTTTGCAGGCCCAACAACAAATCGAGCTTTACCAAGCTCGTATCACCAGAGCCTTCAACAAGAAAGTTAAAATGCGAACTTTCAAGAAAGGCGACCTTGTCTTAGCCGTCCGAAGACCTATGGTCATGACGCACAAGACAAAAGGAAAATTTCAACCCAAATGGGAAGGACCATTTGTGGTAGAGTCAGTCTACTCAAATGGGTCATATCGCCTCATAACTTCAAATGGCGTACACTCATGATGCCGATCAATGGCAAATTCTTGAAGAAGTACTATCCTTAATAGTACTCTTCCTCCAATCAAGTTAAAAGTACACCTCTGATCAAACATCCGACGCCCTCGACGGCTAAGGATAGAGGAAAATGTTGGCCTTTAAGCCCGACATAAATCCTCGACAACTCATCATGCTGAGGGGAATAGCATGGCTAGCCCAGCTCAAACGGTAGTTGGTAAAGGCATGTCAAACCCGTTGACAGCTGAGAATTTGCTAAAAATCCTAAGGGACACGTTCCCATTTGATCCGACGCCCTCGACGGCTAAGGATAGAGGAAAATGTTGGCCTTTAAGCCCAACATAAATCCTCGACAACTCATCATGCTGAGGGGAATAGCATGGCTAGCCCAACTCAAACGGTAGTTGGTAAAGGCATGTCAAACCCGTTGATAGCTGAGGGTTTGCTAAAAATCCTAAGTGGACTTGAGTCCACTCTTTCCTCCAAAATCCCTTACCAATTCTCGTCCATAGAATGGTAGGACCACAAAATGCAATCATTACTACGTTAACACTATACCTCTGGTAATGAATACTCTTTGTCGAGTATAAACTTTGCTTGTTAACTCTGCATAGAGTAACAAACTCTCAAATTTGCCAAGTTAACACTATACCTCTGGCATTTCAAATTCCACTTGTCAATTCTCATCAATAGAATGACAGGTCCTCAAATTGCTCTTATCACGAGCCAATTCTTGTCAAGTTAACATTACACCTCTGACAAACTACTGTTTAAGTTAACATTACACCTCTAAGCAGTACATCGAGTGCCTGTCAAGTTAATATCACACCTCTGATAGTCACCTTTCTTCAGACTTCCGTATCGAAGCTGAAATGGACGATGCCAAGTTAACACTACACTTCTAGCATCCGAGTCATCGCTAAGTTCAACAATACACCTATGGCCATGACCTTTCCTCGACTTCTTCGTCTAAGTCGAGATGACCAATGCTAAGTTCAACATCACACCTCTAGCATTACCTCACTGTTAAGTTAAACATTACACCTATGACAGTGACATTCTGAGTTAAGTTAATATCACACCTCTGACTCACATCCTTGTCGAGTTAACACCACACTTTTGACAAGACTATCTCCAACCCGTTAAGTTAATATCACACCTCTAACGGTAAAAGCTTTACTAGATTCCTCGCGGGTCTAGTTTCACTTGTTATTTTCTTCAACAGAATAACAGGTCCACCTAAAGACATTGTTAGGTTAACATTACACCGCTGACAATGTTTTATCAAATTCCCCAGCTGACCTTGAATCAAGTCAATCCCAGACACTTGACAAAAGTTCACCTTCTCTGGGAGTACGCATTCCCCTGTCACTTTCTTTTATAAAGTGGCGGGTCCACCAAAATCATTCTTTGCTTCTAAAACAAAACATTCAAGACAATGAAGAGGCAAAAAGAAAAGTGTCACTTTTATTTATATCCAAACACATGAAAGTGATACAAAACGCTCTCTTATACAATAAGATTGAGTGTTACAATTAAGGAGTACAAAGAAGTCCCTCTCTCTCTCTGAGGCCGTACTCACTCCTTGAAGCCGCATTTGATCCTAAGTGCATGATGTCTGGAGAAGTGCCAAATTGTGGCGACTGTTGGAACCGATTGCACTTTGATGCACGACGCCAACTTCGAAAGCGCCCTAGCTGACTAAGCCAGGAGCAATGGTGTTCTTGAGGTCCGGTGGCAACAGAAGAGCCTGCAACCCTTCGTTCAAGAGTTGATCTTTCCCCCGCAGGCCATCCAAAGGACATGGACTGTCCTTGATGTCACTTCTGGGATGGGAGAGGAAGAGGATCCTCTCCGCCACCACAACCGCCGGAACCTCCTCGCCGTCATACTTGACCTGACCATCTCTTGCCATCAGACATGGTTGGTGCAGAAGATCTGAAGAGACCTTGGCGAGATCTGGGTCCTCGTCAGAGACATAATATATTCTCTCATAGGTGACGAGGACCATAATATATTCTCTCATAGGTGAACATTGAACAAGCTCGCCGGTTGAAGCATTCTTCCAGGGGACCAGCGAACCTGCAAAGAACAAATAAGAGAATCAGAAAATCTGAAACTTAGTATACTTTAACAAAGAAAACTAAGTGACAGACGCGGCAGTCATTAGGGACTTCAGACGCGGAAATGATCTGCACAGTCAAACCACCGCGTCAACAGAAACAGACGCGAGTCAAAACTGTGCCACGCCCAGGATTCAAACGCGGTCTCAGTTTGCACCCGCGTCTAATGTACTAGACGCGAAAAACTTCAGAACGCCGAAAATTGCCATCTCTCTGTTGGGTGAACAGGAGTTGCAAGATTCAGGTCTGAAACGCGCCAAGGCAATAGCCATGAGCAAAGCCAGCGTCAAGAGCCCGCGTTCAGAAAAGTTCAAGTCACCAGCACAAATTCCAGAATAGGAATGCACCAGGATTTCATTCAGATGGCTATGCCAAAATACAGGCTATGGACATCATCGGGGTGACATACCAGCAGAAACCTCTGTCCAGAGTTGGCCTCTCTGCATCCAAACGTGGGCGCGCAAGATGATTCGAGAGAGGATTCCTTCTGAAGAGACCAAACAGAGGCATGAGAGCTCTGGGTCATCTTCATCCATGGGGTCACCTTCACCCATGAAGACTGTTCTCTGAAAGATAACTCAAGGCGAGACTTCTCTCGGAGCAAAACAAATGAAAACAGTCTAAGTTGGATTGTTGAAGAGGGAGAGGGTACACTCTATTTATAGGCAGTCCCTAATAACTGTCATTAATGGGGCATCAATCGGAACCGTCGCGTACAACTGTCAAAGCCCAATCAAAAACGGACGCGTGGAACGCTGCTTTGGAAAACCGTCGAAGTGCGCCGGTTTTTCAACCGCCAGCGTCGGTTCTGCATGCAAGAGCGTTAACGCCTAAATCCATTGAGAGGCCGACGCGTGGACAACTGCCTTGGGAAGCAACGGATGACCCGGAACCCCAATCGACAGTGAAGACTTGACGTTCAAAGATCTCCTAAAATCTTTTAAGTCAGATTGCACTAAACGCAGTTGGGAAAGCCGCGTCCCTTGAGCAGGCAAGGCTGTGTCTCTCGTGTCTGCTCGACCCGCGTCTTTCTTAGCAAGACAGATTCGCGTTATTCAGAACCGCGTTTCGCTTAGGTGATTGACGCCGCGTCTCAGGACTAGCGAAATATCAGTTCCTATGAAATGACGGCCGCGTCTCACTTTATGGATCAACGCTGCGTCTCACTCCATGGACTAACGGCCGCGTCTCACTCTATGCATCAAGACCGCGTCTCACTCTGTGATTGACGCCGCGTCTCATCAAAAGGACTTGGTGAAATCTAAGTTCCTAGTGAATGATGACCGCGTCTAGTTCCTAGTGAATGATGACCGCGTCTCACTCTGTGATTGACGCTGCGTCTCATCAAAAGGACTTAGTGAAATTCAAGTTCGGGTGGACTGACACCGCGTCTCATTAAAAGAACTTAGTCCTATCTAAGTTTAGTATTCACAGCCAGTGATCAAGAAGTTGGGTTCATCCGCAGCTAAGCAAAGAAGGTGGAGCCAAAAACTTCGAAACTTTTATATCAAAAAAAATGATGATAAAAGTGGATACAAAACACTCTTGATAAATTGAGTGTCCTTTCTTTACAAAAAGAAAAATGGAGAAGAAGAACTCTCTTAAATCTCTGAGTAAGCGCGTTCGGAGAAGAAGACAAATCTCTCTAACTGTGGCCTTTTATAGGCACAAAGATTCGCGAAGATACGCGGCGTCTGGCCCGATAGACGCTTGCAGCGAGTCGCCACATGACGCGTGTAACCAGATCATTTCTGAACAGAGAAGATCATGCGTCGTGACCCGCCGCGAGTCATCATTCGACACGTGGAGCAGTTCATTTAATGAACCGGGAAATCCGCGCGCCTAAAGGTGAAATCCCGTCGGTTCCCCGGCCAACTGGCAGAGCAATCATGACGTGGCACGGACTCGCACCCGACGGCCATGTCTCTTCGATGGATATGCCCCGTCAGCATCGCCATAAATGCGCCTAGACAATCGCGTCTATATTCAAGAGATGCGTCTCTCCGAAGTTCGCGTCTTCAGCTGAACATCGCGTCTGCCTTGTGAAGATCAGTCGCGTTCCATCTCGCTAAGAAGTCGCGTCTTTAAAGCAGCCTCGTCTCTGCTTTTTAAAAAAAGGAACCTGCATTCAATCCCTGCTTCTGCGAATCAGTTCAACAGTACACTGGCGCAAACAGACAACCAACCGCTCCCGGCCAAAAGCGCACCTGTGACAGACTAAAAGCAATCGGGGAGGTCTAGACTATGTATCTAGACACTCAACACGATCAACTCTGATGGCTTCAAAGACTTCAACAGTACACTCACGAAGACCAAATCCAGATAAGATCAAACCCGAAGCATCAACAGTCCAGTCATAAAGGCGAACGTGGCTAAAATCCAAAGTATTTCGAAATCCGTCCCATTTAACTGCGGAATATCGAAAACTTTGGAGGGGGTCCTGTAGGCTGTCTAAAAATCACCAAGACAAGCCACCAAAACGCAGAGATCCAAGATCCAGGCGCAAGGCTAAATGTGACAATCAAGACGCGAGAGATAACCCGCGTCTCAGCATCAAGGCGCGTTGGCTCAACGCCCGCGTCTCAGCATCAAGGCGCGTTGGCTCAACGCCCGCGTCTCAGCATCAAGGCGCGTTGGCTCAACGCCCGCGTCTCAGCAACAAGGTGCCCCCACCTTGGTTGTAACCACCCCGATTATGGGGCCATCCACCGCCCATGTAGCGGGGAAGTTGGCCCTCATCGTGGAGCACTTTTAGGGGGCACGATCACCCCCTAAAAACCCTATAAATAGTCCCGTCACTATTGAAGACGAGGACGACAATTATCGGGCAAAGGAGAGATTCAGAAAAAAAAAGGAGAGATCATCGACAGAGAGAGAGAAGACTCTTCAGCGAGCTTACTGAGTACTAGCCGCTCTTCGCCTACCTCCTCTTCTAGAGTTTTGGTAGACGGAGCTGAGTTACTCCCTCTACCTGCCAAGGAGAAGATCCCTCGACGGTCCAGAACGGTCATCTGGTCAACGGAGAACAAGATTCACTCTCCACCGCCACCGAAGAACCCAGCACTAAACAAAGGGGGAATTCAAGATTCAATATTCTCCCTCCCTTGTAACCGAAAGATTAAGCCGGCTGTAATTTTTCATCTGATTCAAGGAAATTTTACTCCAGCAACCCTTTTCCGTGTCAAACACCTCCCAGGATAAATTCTTGCAAAAGGCATGGTCACTAAAAATAGGGCAGTTTTTTATCTCTACCAGGATGTCCATATGCCTAGCATTCAAGGTTGTGTATTGCTCAGTCTTCCCATAACCTCTTCGACCATCATCAAGACAATCATTCTTTTGAAAATTATTATTATTGCCCTTCTGCTCTCTCATATGGTTGTAGTCCTCCTTTTTCTGATGCTTCATCTCCTGTTACATTTCCTCGACCCATATGTACTTCTTCACTTTCATTATTAACTGATCCCAATTTCGAGGCCTTACTTTATCAATGAATCCTTCAGCCTTTTAATTTTTATAGCTTAGTTGCTGTAACAATTATCGTAGCTATTCTTAGCCTTAATTATATCCTTAGTAAACCACTTGATGAAGTCTGTGGATTGATTCTCCAAAGTTCTGTCTAAGATTCATCAAGGAGTTAATGTCCTTCCATCCGATCATGGAGGTTGCAAAAGTTTTGCATGAAAGCCAAAGCCAACTGTTAAAATGACTTAATGCTTGTTAGTTTCACGCAGTTAAACCATATCCGCACCGTCGATTTCAAGGTCGTAGGAAATGCCAAGCACATTCATGCCTCTGAGTCTCAACGCAACTCCATCTTAGCCCTATAATTCCTAACATGATCCTAAAGGTTTCTCACCCATCAAAAGTATCGAGTGATGGGAGTTTGAATTTTTGATCAATCGCCAAAGCTCAGTGCTCTCAGGTTAGACTCGCTTTGACTGCCAAGAGTATGTCGATCATCCACCAGAGCTCAGTGCTCTCAAATTGGACTCAGCTTGACCACCAAGAGTCTGTCGATTCATCCACCAGAGCTCAGTGCTCTCGGGTGGACTCGGTTCGACCGCCTAGCATCCGCCCAATTCATCTAGTAGAGCTCAATGCTCGCGAGTTGTACTCGGATCGACCATTGATTATTCACGTGCATTGCATATTTCATATCACATTTTCATATTTATTATGATTTAAACTTTGTATTTAATCAGTTTAATATCTAATGGTATGTTTAGGTGCAAATTATGAAGAAAGAGAAGAAATTGTCCAATTTATCCAATTAAATACAGAGTTTTAAAGATAGAATTTCTAGCTCAAGTAAATCAATGAAGATCTACTCAAATTTAGAGGTTTAAAAGTAATCCTATCTGAAGAAACAGAAGAATCTTAACGGGAGAAATCTAGCGCTCCGAGATCTGGCCCAACGACCTGATCAAGGCTGTAGAAATGCGGCATTTGTCGCGTTCCATAGCTCTGTTGAAACAGTTGGGGGAGCATTTACTCCCTCTATTTGTATACTCTCTCTTCCTCTCCATTGCTCCTATAAATACTGCACACTCAGAAGATAAATAGGCATCACTCAAGTAGAGAGTGAGGATTAAGTTTTCATTCTAGTTTAACTTAGGTTTTTTATTTTTATGTAATTTTATATTTATCTGTAAGATTAGATTATAGAAGAGATTCATGAAGAAGAAGAGGAAGAATTGTATTGAAAGTGACACTGATGTAATCTTTTTCCTTTCTTTCATTGTTTTTCAATTTAATCAAAAGTTTAACCTTTTTTTCTTCTTAATTTTTTTGTCTTGATTATAATCCAAGTTAGTCTTATAGTATTGAAATCGCCTTACCTCTGCGAGTACTACCGATAGCTTATAACGATAGATTCCTCCTTTTAAAAGTTCGTATCATTTCATGCTTGCTCCCTGAAATCTTGTTGATATAATATGGACGGGGACTGAATCTGATCATATTGGGTTATGTGTTGATCCCTCTGAACACAAGGTAAAGCTTCATTGAAGATCAAGGTAAGTAATCAATCAAAGAGGTATGTAACTTTTCTTACTTTATTCTTTTCATTTCTTCATTTAAAAACACTTTAAACCAACTCTTCCTTTTAACTTAGTTTTCCTTTTAATTAAAACAACACCTGTTGGCCTAAGGTTACAGTCACCCGGTTTTATGGTTTTGATGTTAATAAAACATATGTGTTTATTCGTACTAATCAAGTTCATGTATTTAAGTTTATCTCAGGGTTCAAGGAGTTTTTTCCTCTAAAGGAAGGTGTTGGAGACCCAAGAAGACTCAATTATGGGATCAAAACTCAAAGCACTCAATATCGCTAATGGAGAAGCCTAGTTGAAGAACTTGTAATCACCTAGAGCTTTATAAGATATTAATTTGTTAAAGTATAGAATATATTAGTAATGCTCAAGAAGTTACACACACAAAATACATGATTTTGAAAAATACAAGTTTTGGTAGTATTGGTATATTACATGTTTGGTTTTGATACATGTCTCATAATTTTTTTAAAATTTAATAACTAGTTTAGAACATGTATTTCATCACCTATACATTGCAACATTACCCTTAAACCAATACAAAATATTTTGAAAATTATTTAAATTCAAAATCCATACAGAAAATTGTTTCAGGCCATAATGATCGACCGCCCAGTCGAACGGTGCCCATTGTAGGCCAAAACGGTCCATCGCCGGGTCGATCGGGCCTTTGACCAAAGGGGCGTGCACGTTTGTGCATGTTGCCAGTCGACTAACCGGTCTACCGCTAACCCTTGCGGTCGACCAATAGGTGACCGACTAAGAGACCTAACTCTTGGTTAGGGTCGGTCGACCGACCCGATCGACCGACAGTTTAAGTTTTCATTTTGAACTACTGAGCGGTCGACCGCCCGATCAACCGGAGCCAACGGTTCTTTTCTGGATGACCTGTCGATCAATCGGCTGGTCAACCGACAGGCTGTCAGATGGTCATTACAGTTAGTTCTTGAATCTGTTTTGTTTTTAGTGGATTCCAATTAGCATTTTTGGGTCTAAACACACCCCAAATGATCTCGCATGATTATAAATGATAGTTATTCATTGCCTATATATATGGGTCATGGGTTTTGGTTCTTTTAAAAACACACACAAGTTTACAAGTTTTCAAGTTTGTTTCAAAAGAGAAAATTTTTTCTAACTTTCAATCTCCAAGTTCTTTCTTTCCAAAGCTATTTTTTAGTTGGTTTTAAAACTCCTCTATTCTTTCTAACTGAATTTCATCTCTCGCTTAACTTCTTGAGCAACACTTCATATTCTACTCTATAGGAAGTTGTAAGAGAGAGTGTTTGTGATCATGTTAGATCACCAAGCGCTTTGTAACCTTAATTGATTTTGTGCTACCGATTGTGTAGAGGGTTGAGTTGGTGGAGTTGTGTACTCTAGTTTTGTATAGACCAAGTTGTAATTTCTTTGTGTAAGATCCCTTTGTGGAAGATCCTATAGAGGATAGTGAAATCCTTTATAGTGGTGAAGGCGGGGACGTAGAGCGGTGGCTCGAACCTCGGAACAAATTCCCTTGTGTTTGCGATTACTTATGTCTTGCTCTCTATTATTTTTTATTTTTCATACTTGTGTAATTATTCATCTTAGATTCTATAATTGTTTTCATTTCATCACTTCATTACTAGTCTATATCATCTCAATAAGAAGGCAATTGAGCATCTCAACTCATTATTTAGAGGAATCAAAGAGGAGAAGTTTTAGAGCTCTTCACGAGAAATTCGGCTTCCATTCTTATTTTAAGTGACCGTTTGCATAATTCATCATAAATAGTTTTAAAATTTCATTTGATTAGCAAAACACCTATTCACCCCCTCTAGGTATATTTCAATTGGTATCAGAGCCATGGTCTCTAGTTTTTGGCTTAACAATCTTAGAGAGATACAATTGCTAATCACTTCTTTCACAAATTTATCTTCATCTACTTTAGTAAAAATGGCCGAAAGTATTAAGATCCCTCCAAAGTTTGATGGCCTTAACTTTACTATATGAAAGGTTAAGATGACCGTATTTTTGCAATCCTTAGGAAGCCAGGTTGCAAAAGCGGTGACTAAACCTTTAGTGTACCCATTGGTGATCAGGACACTTGGTCTGACATTGCCATTAAGGAGTTTGATGCAAATGCTAAAGCACACTATGCTTTGCTTCAAGTTTAGACGATGACGATATTGCTAGGGTCATCCATTACAAATCCGCCTACGAGATTTGGACACGCCTGTAGTCATACACAAAAGAATGTCATAAGTTAAGAGAGAATTGATCTTTTATGTTCCAAGTATGAAAATTTTACCATGCATGATAATGACACCATTGATGATATGGTAACAAGATTTACTAAAATAACTATTGGTCTTGCTTTTTTAGGTGATGCCATTGACAATGATCAAAAAGTAAAGAAGGTCTTTCGGGCACTTCCACCCTCGTGGGAAGTTAAGACTATTACATTAAAGGAGCTAAATGATAAAGAAGAGATGAAGCTCATCGGTCTTATAGAAAACCTTAAAACCCATGAAATGGAGAGGAAGGCAAGGGAAGAGATGGCACCATAAAAGAAGAAAGTGATTGCTTTCAAATCCACTCCCACCATCTCCGGATGATAATGAAGAAGACGAAGATGAAGAATTCTCCCTCCTAGTGAAAAATGAAGGAGGATGTACAACAAGACCAAGTTTAATAATAAAAGAAGGTGGTAAGGGAAAGAAGATAAGAAGGTCATATGTTTCAATTGCTGGAAACCGGGCCACATAGTTGCGGATTGTCTGGAGACCAAGAGCAAACATTCAACCTCTAAGAAGCCCTACAAAATAAAGATTCTCAAAGCCACTTAGGACTCAGAAACGGAAACCAATGAAGGAGTGGATACGGCAAACATGCATTTCATGGCTAATGATAACACATCTAAAGTAACATTCGAACTTTCACTTGATGAAAATGAATTAACAATGGATAGATTAGGAGAGGCTTTTGAAGAGCTGTCTAACAACTATAATTTCCTTAAAAAGGAAGTATTTAAAATTTAAAAAGAAAAACAAAACTCTTCATAATAAAATTGTTATACTTTCAAAGAAAAAGATGATTTATCTTCCACACTCATATCCATACGAAAAGATTTTGATGCATATAAAATTTCATATAAAGCAAAATTTTCATTAATTGATAAAAATGAGATTTCTATTTTAAAAGATAAAATTAACTCTTTAGGAGATGTGTTTAAAAATGTGAGTTTGATAAAGCTAGGTTGGAGGCAATGTTTCCTAAGAAACATATTCTAAAGAAATATGTTTATACTACATATGCTCATCATACCACACATACCCATACTCCTAAATTACAACGTATACATACACATCACGCGAGACACACTATACACACCAAGCATGTTCACACCCCACACTCTCATCATGCCTTTATTTATCGTAGAGTTTATTAATGCACTTATTGTCGCCGAAAAGGTCACTTAGTCAAATTTTACTTTGATAGAATAAATGCTTCTAATAATCACATTTGAGTTCGAAATGCTAACATTGAAGGACCTAAGAAAATCTGGGTAGCAAAATCAACCAATTTGTTACTTGATATAGGTAGACACCAAGACTCCAAGACGTAGGGAGCGGCGGTGGTATCTTGATAGCGGTTGCTCAAGGCATATGACGTGGGATTTCAACAATTTTGCAACTCTATCAAGGTACCATGAACGTGGCATCGTCACCTTCGGAGATGATTCCAGAGGAAAAATTATCGGTATAGGTAACATTAAAATTGGCTCATCTCCCTTAATTGAAAATGTTGTTTTAGTTGATAGTCTCAAGCATAACCTCTTGAGTATTAGTCGACTTTGTGACAGAGGTTTCAAAATGATTTTTGATGATTTAGTTTGCAATATTTTAGATAGACAAACCAATCATGTGTACTTCCCGTTTTCATGAAAATAATATGTATTGATTAATATGTCAAATTTATAATGCAATGCTACATGTTTAAATGCCTTTAATGAAGACTGTTGTTTATGGCATAGGAGACTAGACCATGTTTCATCTGACCATCTATCCAGAATTAACAATAAAGTAGTAGTGAAAGGTGTTCCTTATTTGAAATTTGAGAAGGACCGCATTTGCGATGCGTACCAACTTGAAAAACAAACCAAGTCCTCTTTCAAAACAATCAAGGATATCATGACATCAAAACCCTTTGAGTTAAATCATATGGATTTGTTTGGTCCAACTAAAATAAAAATCTAAGTGAAAATTATTTTATTTTTATTTTGGTTGATGATTTTTCTCGTTTTATATGGGTTTTCATTTTAGAGTACAAAGATCAAGCTTTTTCACATTTTTAAGTGTTAAAAAAAAGAGTTGAAAAAGAAAAAGATTTTTTGATTTTACGCATAAGAAGTGATAGAGGTGCTGAATCATTAACCACTCCTTTATCACCTATTGTGAAGAAAATAGAATCAAACATGAACTATCATGTCGTAGAACTCTATAACAAAATGGAGTCATTGAAAGGAAGAATCATACTCTGCAAGAAATGGTTAGGACAATGATAAATGAATATGAACTCCCTCAATACTTATGGGCCGAGGCCATAAACACATCATGTTACATCTCAAATAGAATTTATTCTTATAAAAATACTTCTAAAACTTCATTTGAAATTTACTATTTAAGAAAACCTAATGTTTCTTACTTTAAAGTTTTTGGTTTTAAATGCTTTGTTTTAAACACTAAAGACAATTTAGGAAAATTTGATGCAAATCTTATGAAGTCATATTTATTGGGTATTAAAATACTAGTAAGGCCTATAGAGTCTTCAATAGATCTACTTTGACTATTAAAGAATCTATACATATCAAGTTTGAGGAATTTAATGCTTTTGTGAAGAATGTTGTAGAGATTGATTCCTTAGGTGAAGACATGGAGAAGATAATCTTGAAGGACTCACCTATAGAAGGAAAAAAATCAAAGATTGATGTACAAGGTGAAGTTCAAGAGGTTGAAGTGGAGCTAATACAATCACTTCCAAAGGATTGGAGATTAGCTTCAAATCATCCCAAGGACCTCATCATAGGTGATGTATCCAAGAGGGTAACTACTCGATCCAAACTTCATGATTTATGTGGGTATTTTTCTTTTATTTCTCACATTGAGCCCAAAAATATCCTTGAGGCCTAGCTAATTCATATTAGTTGTTTGCAATGTAAGAAGAGCTCAATGAATTTGAGCGCAATTAAGTTTGACATCTTATTCCTAAACCCCATGTTAGACCAACTATTGGTACTAAATGGATCTTTAGGAATAAGTTAAATGAATCGGATAATGTTATTAGAAATAAAGCTAGGTTAGTGGGCCAAAATTACACCCAAATTGAAGGTATCAATTTTGAGACAACCTTTACACCTGTAGCACGACTTGAAGCTATACGGATGACACTTGCCTTTACTTCTTATAAAGATTTTAAACTTTTTCAAATGGATGTCAAAAGTGCCTTTTTTAAATGGTTTTATAGAAGAGAAAATATATGTTGAATAACCCCCCAGGTTTGTTGATCCTACACATCTGGATTTTGTGTACAAACTTATGAATATTTATATGGTTTAAAACAAGATCTAAGAGCTTAGTATGAAAGACTTTTAACTTTTCTAATTTCAAATGATTTTGTTAAAGATAAAAATTGACACTACTTTGTTTACAAAGCATGTAGATAGTGATATCCTAATTGTTCAAATTTATATTGATGATATTATTTTTGGATCCACTGATGAAAAGGTGTAAAGAATTTGGATGATGCATAAAGAATGAGTATGAGATGTCTATGATGGGAGAGAGCTAAACTACTTCCTTGGCCTCCAAATCAAGCAAAGGAGTGATGGGATCTTCATAGATTAATCCAAGTACACAAGGGAACTCATCAAGAGATTTGAATTTGAAGATGCAAAATTAAGCAAGACTCCCATGGTCACTACTACTAAGCTTGATAAGGATGAACAAGATATAAATGTAGACATTAAATTTTATAAAAGCATGATTGATAGTTTACTGTATTTGACGGTTAGTAGGCTAGATATTATATTTAGTGTTTTTCTATGTGCTAGATTTCAATCATGTCTAAAAAGTCTCACTTAATTGCGGTAAAGCGCATTATTAGATAGCTTAAGGGCATTATTTGAATAGGCTTGTAGTATCCAAAAATCGGACAATTTTCTATAACGAGTCATTAAAATGCTGACTATGCCGGTTGTAGAGTGTATAGGAAGAGCATTAGTGGTACTTATCAATTTATAGAAAATTGCTTTGTTTCATGGTCTTCCAAGAAATAAAATGCAGTAGCCCTCTCAACCGACGAGGCGGAGTATGTTCGGCTGTGGCTTGTTGTGCACAAGTCCTATGGATGAAACATACTCTCCTTGACTATGATTTGCATTATGACCATATTAAAATATTTTGTGATTCCACTATTCATATGACAAAAAATGTAAATAATATAGCAAGACCAAGCATATAGATATTCGATATCACTTTCTTAGAGATCACTATGAGAAGGTGATATTGAAATTGATTATGTTTCCATCAATTTTTAACTTGCGGATATTTTTACTAAACCACTAGATTATAATAGATTTTTATTCATTAGTGATGAGTTAAATGTTTGTATTATGGATTCATAAAGTTTTGAAAATGTTTTCAAAAATTTTTTATATTTCAAATTAATATCTCTTTTATGTTGATATCTTTACTCTTTTTTATGCATGACAAAAAGGGGGAGAGATATTGAGTTATTAAGTTGTTTAGTATTCATATTTGAGTTATTAACTTATTTTGGTACTCTATATCCATTCTCTTTACTATACTTATATATTGTAGTTGAAGGAAGGAGGATTGGAAAGATGGTAGGCCTTATATGCATATTATTCTATATCGGTATCATTTTTATATATGCATATATGTGTGACTTGATTATATTGTCAAATCCATTTAAAGTCATAATATTTTCTTGTACTTGATAGATAGCATAAATTGAGGGAAAGCTTTTCAAGCTTTTCCTATCTTTTATTTTAAATAACTCATATTTTTGTCATCATCAAAAGGAGGAAAACTGTTGGCCCAAGGTTACAATCACCCGTTGTTTTATGATTTGATGTTAACAAATATGTGTGGTTATTTGTACTAATCAAGTTCGAGTTTTTAAGTTTATCTCAGGGTTCTAAGGATTCAAAGGGTTTTCTTCCTCTAAAGGAGGGTGTTAGAAACTCAAGAAGACTCAAATACGGGATCAGGGATCAAAGCTCAAAGCACTCAACGTCGCTAATGGAGAAGCCCGGTTAAAGATCTTATAGTCACCTAGAGCCTTATAAGATATTAGTTTATTAAAGTGTAGAATATAGTAGTAATGCTCAAGAAGTTACACACACAAAATACATGATTTCGAGAAATACAAGTTT
>JAVJIF010021919.1:0-69505 GCA_038442645.1 Agave tequilana | reverse complement strand
TAGAAAATCCGGCAGCATCTCGTCTAAACGAATGTAGTGTATAAAGTGCTGAGCGCTAAGTATGCTCACCCAACGGAGCTGAGAACCTGACGATCCCAATCACATCTCTTTCGAGATAGTGAGTGACCGGAGGCTGAAGGGTCCAGAGAAACCTGACGGTCCCAATCACGTCTCTTTCGAGATAGTGAGTGACCGGAGGTTGAAGGATCGACCACGCATGGTATGAAGCAGTAGGATACATCACAGGCATAGTATATGTACAAGAAAGAAACTACCCTAGTACAAGCATTCGTCACAGAGCAATACATGTCCAGATATTGGCACTCGGCCATACACAAATACAGGGACTCAGCCCAATACAAATACATGAAAACATGGAATAAAATACATGTCGACCCGACGAAGCGGGGAAACCCAAATGGAGACGAGAGCGAGAACACTCGCATAACCAATAAAATAGTAAGGCAAGAGGATAGCGAGATCACTCGCCTAAATCACCAGAAATGCCGAAAGGTCCGAAATTCACGGAACTCGGGACGCGCCATAATTATGGAAGGAGAGAGTGCACAGGGAGACGCAGGTTTGAGAAAGAGAAGCGAGGGTCGCAGACGCGAGGGTCGCGTTGCAGGAAATACCAGACGCGGGAATAGCAAACGCGGGAGTCGCGTTGCAGGAACAGCAGACGCGAGAAATAGCGTCGCGTCGCCAAGGTGCCACAACGCGAGGCTCGGGGCCTGCGTTTTAAGTCAGGGCATGAGAATGCGGACGCGAGGATAAACTCCGCGTCACGCCAACATGGACAGAACACAGACGCGGGCACTTAGCTTCGCGTCGTGTTGACATGAAAGGGACACAGACGCGGTCATGGTTTCCGCGTTGCATCGATACAATAACGCGAAGGCCGCGTTAAGCAATGGCCTAGACGCAGGAGATAACTCCGCGTCTAACCAACAACAGATAGAAAAAGAGAGAGACAGAGAAAGGGTGAGACGCAGAGATGGCCCAACTCCAAGTCCAAACCAATAAATGGTGGAAGTGAAGATGGTGATAGTGATAATTGGTGTTGTCTTTGCAATTGTCACCGAAATGATTACCGGAATAATCGTGAACGATTACCGGAATAATCACCGGAGCCGGAATGATCACCGGAATAATCGTGAACGATTACCGGAATGATCACCGTTGATATTGCCCGAAATGATTACCGGAATAATCGTAAACGATTACCGGAATAACCATCGGAGACGTTGCCGACGAAGAAGAGCTCGGCCCCAATCCAAAAGGAGTGGCCGGCCCTTGATGGGTGGTGGTTTTGTGGAGGTTTTGATGATGGTGGTTTTTGGAGAAGGTAAAGGTGAAGGTGGAAGCTTTGGTGGAGTTGTTGGAGTTGTGGTGGTTTTAATGGAGATGGAGGAAGAAGAAGATGAAGGTAGAGAGTTGGAGAGGTTGGAGTGGTTGTTGTTGTGGTGGAGGTGAAGGAGGAGTTGGTGGAGGTTAAGGCTTTGGTGAAGTGAAGTGAAAAATGAAGGAGAAAGGAGAAGGAAAAGTATATATAGGATTTGGATTTGTGAAGGGATGCCAAAAATGTAAAAGAGAGGGGGTTTTTGTAAAATGGGGAGGTGAGGTGGCTCTTTGGCCGGTCATGGTGATGGGAGAGGAGTGGGATATTTTTGGAGAAGATATTTGTGGAGGTGGAGATATTTTGGTGGAAGAAAATGGAAGAATGGGGAAGGTTGGAGAATTTGGTGGAAAGAAAAAGGAAGGAAAGAAAAAGGAAAAAGGAAAAGAAAATGAAAAGAGAAGATATTCTCTTGGAAGAAAAGTAAAATAATGATAGTGGCGGATTCCCGGGATTCAGTTGCGGATGCGGAAAACTTTCGGGAAAATACCGAAATCGTCCCGAAATCAAGTATCTTGGAACGACCCGCAAAAATTCTCAAAAATCAAGAATATTATTTTAAGAATCATGGTGAAATTCGTTTTAAGAAATACTTTATAGTTTTAAATTAAAATTCCTGGAATCTGCCGCCAATATCGGTCGGCACCGAATCTGGCAGAAATCCGATAAATTCTGAAAATGCCCAGAAAATGAATTAAGATAGTAAATATTATTCTAAGAAAATATATGAAAGCGGTTTCTCAAAATTTGACTCCATTTGGAAATTAAAAATCTAGAAGTCGGTCAGCGGTGCTGGTCGACACCGGTTTTGAAGATTTTCCATTTTAATTCA
This sequence comes from Agave tequilana, assembly GCA_038442645.1. Classification (NCBI taxonomy): domain Eukaryota; kingdom Viridiplantae; phylum Streptophyta; class Magnoliopsida; order Asparagales; family Asparagaceae; genus Agave; species Agave tequilana. The sequence goes on along the minus strand of JAVJIF010021919.1, from coordinate 67,274 downwards.
GGAAAATTCCAGAAAATCATAGAAAATCTAAAATATGAGAAAATAATATTTGAAACTAAAATCAGTCAAATCTGATTACCGGAAAGACCAAATTGAGTAATACACTAGGATCGGGTCCCCGGTTCAGAGAAGAACAGACTCTGAGTCCACAAATCCGGATTCAAGACAAAACGATCATATAAATAATTCATAATACAAAAAAATACAGGAAGTAAATCGAAAAATACGATCGAAAAATCTGAATACGCAACTAAGTACGTATTCTGGGAGCGGGGTGTTACAAAATCACCTTTGAAATCAAACTTTACAGAGAAAATACGAACTCTCTCTCTCTAGAGAGAGAGAGAGAGACACGCGAGAAGCCCATGAAATATAATTTGGAACCAAATTGAAAGAACTTCAAGAACCAATTACAAGCAACAAATTTCATTCTTCTGATCTTACCTTTTGAATCCAACGTACAGGACGGCCAACTGGGACGAAAGCAAACAAGTGACTTTACAGAGTAATAACTATGAAGTATAGTAGGAGAGCACTGTGTAGAGAGCCTGAGTTGCTGTGAGAACCAACAGAATGAAGGCTCCCACCAGTGAGATGAACACCCAAGGATTTCCAAGGTAAGTCCGCTTAAAACTAGCAAGCCAACGATGTCTTCTCTTTCTGTAGTACTCAATCAATTGCTTGGCCACTTGCTCATCTTCCGAGCTCCGTGCTCGGCTACGAACTGGAACCTCCTTGACGAGGCGGTTGAAGAGCGCTGCGACATCCTCATCGTTTCCCGTCCACCCCCACAACGGTCCCTTTCTTCCTCAGCAGCGCAACGTCCGCGCCAGCATCAGGCGGTCCATGAAAAATCAAGAAAGAAGTCACGTCGGTCTCTAAATTATGCATCTGCTCAAACGCCGTCAAATCGTGCGCCAGAGATTCAGTGAAGATGTCCGAGGGGATGCGGGCAAGTTGAAGAACGCCATTCCTGGAAGCTGATATCTTTGATGCATCCTGTGCTGTTGGCTTCTATGTGAACCCCAACTTCAATTAGCTCTGTTGCAGTTGGAAGGTTGCTTGCTCTTTTATCCTCGTAGACAAAGTTGCCTTCGTTGAGTATCGCGCATCTGAACGCGGCCAGAGGATGGCAGCCAATATTTGGATGTTGTAATGAAGTTGCATGCCCTAAAATTCTGAGACTTGGAGTGCAGCATCCCTGGTTCTAAACTGCCACATATTTTCGTTCAATGAGTCTCTGCTATTTGGAAAAGGCAAAACTAATTCCGTGCCCTAATATTGAAACCCATACTAACATATATAGCTTAGAATTGCTACCTAAATTCGCTACTTTAAATAGATACGAAGTGTAGTCTATCATTTTATCCATATGATCGATTATGCCTATTTTTGCTGTTTTTAGAATATTTGATTAATAAATAGTTTTTACCGACAAAGTAACTAAGTTAAAGTAACTTTTTTTTTTATAAAGAAAAAGTAATATAAATAAAGGCACGGATATTGGCACCCACAAAATTAATTAAGATGCAAAAAAAAAAATTACAAGTGCGCCATTATTATTATTATTTTTTTGATACAGCTATCCTCCTTAAAAAGTCCAAAGTACCCCTCATTCTTCCTCACCTCCTTCTCCTTCTTCTTTCCCGGCGACCCGCAGCGAGCTCCCTCTCCCCCTCTGGTGGTACCCCTCTCCTCCCACCGCTCTCCCCTCCCCCTGGTGCCCCCCCCCCCCCCCCACAGCCCTCTTTTCCACACACGGCCGAACACAACCATGAGCGGCGGCGAGCAGGTGCACTAATCTAGAGGGAGAGGGAGAGGGCGGGGGGACGAGAGAACGGGGGGAAGGGGGGCTAAGGGCGTGGGCTGGGGGGGTGGATCTCCACCTCCTTCCTTTTCCTCGAGGAGGGAGGAGGGGGGAGGGAGGGGAGGGCGTGGGTGAGGGGGAGGGTGGTGGAAGGAGGGGAGGGCGGCGATAGGGAAAGAGGGGGCGACGATGGTGGGTTGTGTAATGATTTCAGGGGAGGACGCCCCCCACGTCCGAATTGACTGGGGCGGCACAGCGAAAACAAACCATAGGATTTACTAAGGCAATATGAATAAGAGAAGAAGAAAATATTTCAAAGTAGATATAAAGCCAACAAACAATATAACATGGTTCCACCGATCAAACAAATCGTGTGTGTACGTCCATGGGAGAAGGGGAGAAACTTTATTAAGACTTTGGGGGAGTACAATAAGAATTACTTACACCTCACACTGAGAAGATTACAAGCCCTTGATGGTTGCCAAGAATAACGAACCCTTGTGGTTAAGCTTCTCTTACGAATCTCTCACCTAGATGAATTTCACCCTAAGAAATTACAAATTCATTAGATTTTCTTGGAATACATTGAAGGCCACCTGTAAGGGGTTATTTATAGACCATAAAACTTTCTTGGTCCTAAACAAATTCCATCAATCAGAATAAAGAAATTTGAATCCAACTCAGACTCAAAACAGATTCAAAAAGAAAACTGTCAGATCCGACATTAATCAACCTTCACGACATATTCACATCAAAATCCTAACAATCTCCCCCTTGATTTGAACACGTCCAAGTTCGAGAATAGCCACCATGTTCCATGTGCTCGCATCCATACAGAATTGAACAAACTTGACTGCATCTCCATCTCACTCCCTCTTCTCCATAACCCTCTCAAGGGTTCACAACTTGATTAGGTCGAATAAGTTCAGGCCTAACGTAAACTTTATTACCCAATGATCTCCTTAATCTACACAAGATCTATGAGAATTTATTCTACTATAGGAGAACGATCTGGACTACCTTATTGCGCGCCTATTCCCTCTTTTCGGATACAACTAAACATCCGAGTTCGAAACCATCGTAGTCTTTGATTGTTCTACAACCGCCGCTTCTGAAGCCGAGGATAATTGCAATCTACCAGGTGTAACTTCTGAATTTTCCAACATATACACATTGCCGACACGTTCGACCTGAAACTTCACATAGGCCTCTTTAGAGACTTTCATAAGATCACCTTCAAAACTGAAAGTGAACCCTTCCCCTTGTAGGGCTCCAAGAGAGATGAGATTGGGAACATGACGAACGCCTTGAAGAGTAGTGATGCATCCATCATGAGACCCAAACTAAATTGTTCCTTCCCCAATCACCTTACTTGTAGCAGAATTTCTCATGAAGACTTCTCCTCCTTGAACCGAAGTGTATGAAGAGAACATCTTTCTATTGGAACTGATATACTGTGAACATCCAGAATCTATGACCCATCTATCTTTGTTACCAACTACAATGTCTGTAACAGATAAAATGTCGCACTGTTTTTCATCTTCTCCAACCAGTTCAGTGACATTAGAATCTGGTTGTTTCTTCTTTCGAAGCCAACACTCAGATTTAATGTGCCCCTTCTTGTAACAATAGTTGCACGTCAAATTCTTTTGTTTCAAGTAACCTGTGGAACTTTCATTATTAGTCTTCTCCCTTAAATAATAAACTTACCCGGAATCATCATGATGAGACTCACCCGTCAACTGGGTGTCAATTTTGTTCTTATTAAGCAGATGCTCCTTGACCTCATTGACCTTGATTGTTGACTTACCTCTGTAAATGATAGCTTCCCTAAAGCTCGTATATGAAGAAGGTAAAGAACACAGTAATGGAATTGTTTGATCCTCATCTTCTATCTTAACCTCTATTTTATCTAGATCATTAATAATAGAAGAAAATTCTGTAATGTGAGACTTGATAGGTGTACCTTCATGCATGCAGAGAAGAAAGAGACGCTGCTTCAGAATCAACCGATTCACCAACGACTTCTTCGGATAGTGGTCCTGAAGTCGCACGACGATGCTGTTTTCTCTGTAGAAAACGTTATCCAACACTCCGTCCATCAAGCAAAGTTGAATAACCGTCAAGGCCTTCTCATCCAACTCATGCTAATTTTCTTCTTTCATATCTTGAGGTTTTTTCTTTGTCTCGCACAGTGCTTTCTTCAACCCGCTTTGGGTTAGGATGGCGTTCATCCTAATCTGTCACCTGCTGAAATTGATGACGTCATCGAACTTCTGAATATCGAACTTGATCGCAGATATCTTTAAGTTGACCTTCCTCTGATACTAATTGTTGAAAAAACAATCTATATGCTATGATACCAATTGTTGTAATTTCAAGAGGAGGACGCCCTCACGACCGGATCGACTAGGGAGGCGCAATAGAAACAAACCACAAGATCTATTAAGGCAATGTGAAGAAGAGGAGAAGAAGATATTCCAAAGTAGATAGAAAGTCAATAAACAATATAACGTGATTCTACTGATCGAAAAGACTGTGTGTACATCCATCGGAGAAGGGGGAGAAACTTTATTAAAACTTTGAGAGAGTACAATAAGAATTACTTACACCTCATGCTGAGAAGATTACAAGCCCTTAATGGTCGCTAAGAACATCGAACTCTTGTAGCTAAGTTTCTCTCACGAATCTCTCACCTAAATGAATTTCACTTTTAGAAATTTTAATTGATTCTCTTGGAATACATTGAAGGCCACCCCTAGGGGTTATTTATAAATCATAGAATTCTCCTCGTCCTAAACAAACACCATCAATCAGAATAAAGGAAATTTAAATCCAACTCGGACTCAAAACAGACCAAAAAAAAAAGAAACTGCCAGATCCGATATTAATCAACCTTCAAGACGTATTCACGTCATAATCCTAACAGGCTGAGGGCGGAGATGCAGCATGAGAGGGAAAGAGGATGAGCGGTAATTTGGATATTTTTGAAAAATTAATAGGTGCCTTTATCAATTTTATGGATGTACTAATCTGATGGGCCCCTTTATCACTTTTGTGGATGCCAATATCCGTGCCTTATAAACAACTAACTAGAAAAGATAGTAGTATTCTCTTTTTCTTTTTAGATACCACAGAAAATACATATAAGGAGTTTAATACATGTTTGTACTGTAAAAACTAGGTAATTTGTAAACAACATTTAAACATCACCCTTCCCTCTCCTACTACACTAGAGATAGTTAATGACAGCAAAAAACGCAACAAAGTAATAATGGGAACAGTGCTTGTGGTGGTCAGTTAACTACCCTTCCCTCTCCAATTTCAATCAAAATTTGCAGAGGACGGAGAGGAATTTAGTTTTCTAGTAGCAGTCCATCATACATGACCTCATATTGGTCAGTATTTGTAGTAAAAAGCTCTTCTTCACCAATGCTATATTCCTCCTACAACTTCTTCGCCATGAGCAGCAGTTCCAACAGGTGGCATCCCTCAAGAATCATGAGCTCTAAGAAACGGTTCTCATCTTTCCACGGCCCCTGTAGATCACTATAACGCATCCATCAGGCCTGCACCTCGTTTCTCATTGCATTCGCCGCATGCTCTAATGTTCTTAACGTAAAATAGACACTTCTATCATGAAATCGTGTTATTTTTAATTTTTGTTCTATCATGAAATCGTGTTATTTTAAATTTTTGTTCTATCATGAAATCGTGTTATTTTTAAATTTTTGTCTGTCAATTAACACAAGTTACCTGCACTTGACTGAGATATAAGCCCAGAGGCGGCTCAATCTCTAGGGAGGCCTTAGGCGAAAGTTTTAAATAAGCCTTTTTAAAATATACTTTAAATAAGTAATTAATATTAACTAATATTTTATGTAATCAATATTTTATTGAAAAATAATTCTTCTAGTTTTTAAGATGCAAAATTTTTAATCAAGCTTTTGTATTCAAGTTTTGTTGATGTTTCTTTTTCTATAGAGCAGTTGCAGGCACTGCCGTCAGTCTAGGGCCTGGGCAACGGAGGCAGTGAAGAGCAGGGCAGCACACAGAGAGAGAGTTTTAATTTTGAGAAATTCTCTAATTATAATTAAATAGTTTGAGAGAGTGAAAGAGAAAAGCCTACTAAATTTCTAGTTATGCCTGATAATCACTCCGGCACACCCGATTGAACGAACAAAAAGAATTTTGTATATTTTATATTTCTTATTTTAGTAAATACTAATTTACACTATTATTTTGGAGGCTCTACTATATTTGGGGCCCTAAGCGACCGTCGCCTAGGGGTTGAGCCGCCCCTTTACAAGTCGAGGACTATGCGCTTGACGGGCTCCATGGCTCTCAGGTGCTCCCGGCCATGGTGGTACGGGCCGAAGGAGATGATTTGGGGAGTGTAGGCGTTGCCGCCGTTGAGGCCCCTCATGCACTTGGGAACCTTGTAGATGCAACGGCGGCTCCTCCTCTCACTCTCCCTCTCAGGATCCGCCGCCCTCCACTTTTCCTGAAGGGCGAGGATCCATCGCTCTCCCGTTTTCTTTCTTCTTTTCTTCCGTTCAAGATTCAGCTGGTATGTGTAACTTCTCTTCTGAACTCTGTTACTTCTTCCTCTCTTTCATATTATGTATAAATATTTATAAACTATACATGTGTACAGTAGTCTTGCGTGCGTAGAGCGTAGACTTACTGCGCGAAGAAGAACAGCATTACCAGACGTGTAGAGCAAAGCCAAAATGATAGAGGTACACCTTCATCCCAATCATTAAACAAAGAGCAAGTGTACACTCCAAATTGAATAAAATTTTTTGGAAGACAGCTATTATAAATAATGGAAGAAATAAATTAAATGGTAATGTTGGCTCCTAATTGTGGGTAAAATGGGGAGTTTGTTGCGCAAGGGGCAGGACTCCACTGTGGATAAGATTATCATGTTCAAGTCGTTTGTTTAAGATGGTCATGCAGGGGTCAAGGAGAAAGCAGAAATCAATGAATTTGTTACTACAGAATGTTCTTTCTCTGTAGAGTTTAGATCGTTTTACCGACTAGGTCTTCTACCACTTGTCACAGGGGGACAGGATGAGAGAGAATCCCCGGCGCGAGAGGTTTAACTCTGATTTGCAAGTGGCTTGAGAGAGAGAGAGAGAGAGAGAGTGCAATGCAATGATTCTGGGGAATTGCTCCATATGTGAGAGGACTCAGAGGAGTGTGTTTTTTTTATTAAGAGAAATAGAGTGTTTGTTTCTAATAAGAGTGTGTGGTAACGGAGAAAGAGGAGTGTTTAGTGGGGAAAGAGATGTATTCTTTCAACCCACTCTTCTTGTATCTCTCATTATTTATTTTTCAATAAATTAACTGAGACTAAAGCCCTATCATTCTCTCAAAAAAAAAAAAATTTATTGGCTCTTGATTGAATCACTAATTTTGTGCCCGTTTAGATTTTATTTTAGCTACAAGAATTAGGAATTGGAGTTAGGAAACAGCTCCAAAAAGAGTAGAGAGTTATTTTCTATACCAATCCAAGAGTTATGCATTTGCCTTTTAAAATAGCGGACAAATTGCATAAAAAGAATTTCAAATTTTTCAAAATTGCCCTCTACACCTTTTCCCATAACTCTTAGAAAAAAATATTTGTTTGACATGAATTGATAGTTACACGTACTCTCATGCCAGATGAATATCAAATCATTACCTTGAACTTTCTGTTTGTAACGGAAGAATGTCTGGTTGCTAGATTTGGAGCGTAGGAATAAATATTTGGAATAAATATTTGGAATCCAATAAGAATAAACCATTTATTCTTAAAGCCTTATTCAGTTACAAGAGTTGAGAGAATAAGTTAGCGGTTTTAAAAAGAAAACAGTTAGAAAGAGTTTGAGATTAAAATTATTAATTATTATATTTGTTTTAAATTAGTATAATAGTTAAGCAGGTAAAATTCATATTTTAAAAAAATTCTAGTTTCCTTTTGACAAAACCCACTATAACCGCAGTATTACTCTGACAACATTTGGCTGTTTGAAAAAGTTAACAAGGGTTAGATTTTGCGAAAATTAAAAACCTACCTCTTGTTAACTTTTGCTGTCAAAAACAAAGTCTAAAAGTTTGTATAAGAATTAACTTTTTCCACACATGAAAGGCCTTATTTGACAACAAAACTTTTAAATCTCGCTAACTCTTCCACGCACTCAAAATTAAGAAGAGTTAGAAGATAATAATGAATGATCTTATCAAGCTCAAACTTACAGATTTTTTTAAAAACATATACTTAACCCACCAACCAACCAACCAACCAACCAAAAAAACCAAGCTCATCTTTCTAGAAACTTCGAACTCTAATAACCCTCACCCCTCTTACCAAACAAGGTCACAAAGTCGGCGCAAGGTGCAAACCAAGACATTTTTCTTCCTAATTTGTCTTTGTAAAGACATTCTATAACTCTTGAAAAATTAATTTGTTAAAAATTATAAAGAGTTAAAAGCTCAACAAGTATTAGCATTTTAAATTTTATGAAAGTTAAATTATACAACAATAGATTGTAAAGTAATAATACTATTAATTAACAAAATATAATTGGTAATAAAATTTGATCTGATAAAGCTTCTTTTAAGAGCGTAGATGTCAGGAGGGACAACCAGACTCTAACCGTCAACCACACGGAAGTCCTTACGAAACAAGGACATGGATCCGATTCCATACGGCTGGCCCCAACCCATTGTCATTTGTGCGATTATTGAAGCTTATAGTTCTTAAGAAAACGAAATTAATATAAATTAATATAACTTTTTGCACTCGATCAATAGAAGCTTTTGCACGTGCGATAAAATTCCAAGAAACCAAAAAACAACTGATTATTTACTTATACAAGCCCACTTCGAAAAACTGGAGAACTGAATAAAGCCCAAACAACTAGTTATCTACGTCTGAAAGCTTATGCAAGCCCATTTTGAAACAGAACATGACCCTGAAAACTGAGAACGCACTCGAGCCCACAAACTCTTTCAACGAGACCCCTAAAAGTCTTCTAATTTAAGGACCAAAATAAAAGCCTATGTCAAAAGCCTAAGCCCAACTCACAAAGCCTTCACTCGATCTGGACCTGGAACGCGTCCTTCCTCTCCTCCTCCTTCACCTTGGGCACCGTTACCTTCAACACCCCGTTCTTCATCTCCGCCCGGATCCCATCCATCTTGTACAGCCCCTCAGGCAAGTCGATCCTGCTTCTGTACCTGCGTCCGCCCTCTTCCTCTGACTCCTCCTGCCCGCCTTCGCCCTTGATAATCAGCGTGTTCCGCTCCGCGCTCACCTTCACGTGCTCCTTGCCCAGCCCCGGCATGTCGATGCGCAGGTGGAGGGCGTCGCCGTCCTCCCTCGCGTCCCACCCACGGCGGGCCCCACCGGCCATGCCGCGGGCAGAGGCGGGGAAGGGGGCGTCCATCATTTGGTCCATTAAGTTTAGGACCTGGCTCAGGCTGCGGGTCGGGTTAAATGGATCAAATACCCCTGCATCCATTTTGACAAAAGTCAGAAACAGAAACAGAGAAACGAAAAAAATGAACAATGCACTAACCCCACCCCCCCCCCCCCCCCCCCCGGGGGGGGGGGGGGGGGTGGGGGTGGGCGGCTTTTCTTCCAGGAGTAGAAAGGAACTCACCCACAAATTTAATCCAAAGAAATTTGATATGATCAAGCTAACGAAAATTAAAGACACAGATCAAAAGGATCAAGATGACTATGAGGAAGCATAGTCAACCGTCAAATAAAATAATAAAAGAAATTTAAAAAAATACGGCATTAATAAAAGCTTCGAACAAAAAGAAGCCAGAAAATTTTCAATTTGAGCAAAATACGGAAATTAAAAAAACAGAGCAAAGATACATCAGAGGAGAAATATAATCTGATTACCTAATTATATAGAAAATCATAATAAATCAACAAACGATTCCTTAAAATCTACGAATAACTGATGAAATGAAGATAGCATCGTGGAATGAGAAGACGACTACCAGAGAAGAAGGGGTAGTCGACGTCACCCCGACGACGTCGAGCAGCGAGCCTGTCATCTGACCTGCGATCCACGTCGAGGCTCCTCTCATCGTCGGAGACCTCGCGCATCTGAGCGTCGGAGTTGAACGATCGGACAGCGGACTGCGACGAGGCCTCCAGAGCTCGAGCAGGATTCACCAACATCTTCTCCAGTAGCTTGGCAACCAAGGCCCCCTCCGGCTGGCGACCATTGCAGCCATTGCACGCAGAGATCGAGAGAGATTTTGAATTATTTTTTTTCACCCTTTCTTCAACTTTTTTTCTACGGAGGAAATTTGAGAAACGAGGCTATGTTTATATAGAGGACGCAGAGAGCTCGAGAGTGGGGGATCTATCGTTGGAAGGTTCTGGAGAGTGTGAGAGTGAACGAACGAAAAGAAGGGAGATTCGGTTTCCAGAGGGTCCGTGAACTTCTAGCGAATTCCGGCGCAGGCAGTGGTGGTGTGCTGTGAATTACTAGTGGATAAGGTGGCATTTTTTTTTTTTTTTTTTTTTTTTTTTTTTTTTTTTTTTTTTGAGAGAGAGAGAGAGGATTATTTTTAAATTGGTGGTTCATGGGAAGACTGCAACTGGGGCCCACGGTGGGCGAAGGGGAAGCCGCCCGTTGCCCTTCCCCTGTTGAGAGCGAGAGGCTTTCGCTGCTCTGCGAAGCCAGCCTCATGCAGTGTTCGCTTCAAGAGACCCGAGTGCAGCCCGGCCCGCAAGAATCACTGCCCAACTTGAACGGGCGGGCCAGCATCGAGCGCCATGCGCTCGGACCCGACTACATGGCCCAGTATCCACACGCCCAACTTGGTTACAAGCACCCGACTGAGCTCGGCAAGACTGCACCTGTTACCACGTAATCCGATTAGTACTTATTAGGGAGGTCGGGCCCGGGCCCGGGCCGGGCATGGCAGGCCGACGCCATGTTGGCCCGGCCCAAGTTCCCTTTAGGGAACCGGGACACGGCCGCAACCCGTCCGGCCCGGCTCGGTTATTTATAAAAAAAAAGAAAAAAATCTAAAATTTCTTAAGTTCATGCTAAAAAATTCTAAAAATCATAAAAAATTTCAAAAATTCTTAAGTAAAAAAACTTTTCAAAGAAAATTACAAGTTGTAAATTGAAAATGTAAATTTTTTTATTAATAATATAATAAAATAGATAAATGATACAACTACAGTTGAAGTATAAATTAAAAAAAATTTAAAATTTGTCATTCATAAAAAAATTTACAAGTCTTCAAACATTTTATCATTCATAAATAAAAAAATTACAAAATTTTCATTCATCTTCTGGAGAGTTTTCTGGAAGAATTTTAGAGATTTTTTTGAACTTTTTAGATATTTTTATTGTGATGAAATAGAGTAGGTAAGATGAAGTATTTATAGAAGGCAACAAAAATATTTTTTTGCATTTTTAGCAAAAAAATTACCCCAAGCCTATTCTATACTGTGGGGTTATTTGCAAAAAAAATTACAAATAGCCCCTTACCAGTCAAAATAACTGTTGGGAGAGTAAAAAAATATTACAAAAACCCACTCGAAAATGCGGCTCGACATGGCCCGCACTATCAGGTTCCCCAATAAGCCCAATCACAACTAGGCTCGAAACAAGCTATAGAACAAGAGAGGACAATGCTGCCTTGTCAATTTTGAGCCCATAAAATGTTCAACAACTACTTCACCTCTTACTTAATGACTTTTTTTTTTCCCTGGTCAAAAGCAAAAGCTAAAAAGTTTACAAAAGTTACATAATTCGTCAAGCAAAACAAAGCAAAGTTACACACGTCCGTCAAGGATCCTGTTTACACAATTGAATAACCATAGGCGGAAATTTTGATGTCCAAACTTTGTCACGAGGAAATGCCGAGCTCCAACATTTGCAAGCCAATCAGATGTTTCAGCTTGTATGAACAAAATTGTGAACTGTGTGGAAGTGCAGTGATGTTCTTTATGAGAGAGAGAGAGAGTTACTACGCCAGTTTCGGCAATTTTTTTCCTGTGAATCTGTCAAGTGTGATGGCCGATCACCTTCAATAAAAAATTGGACCATCATAAATTTGATTGAGAATTTAGAGATGATTTGAGAAACTGCCCCTATACAATCCATTATATCCTGCTGAAAAAGGTTTTCCTGTGCAATCTCTGACAACAAAACCAATACCTTGGCCATCTTTATTCCTTGCTCCATCAAAGTTTAGGGGAGACCATGAGACAATTTTCCCATAACCACAAGATATTGAATAATTCAAACCTACTGCAGAGCAAATATTCTGGGCATTAGTATCAGCACCCTTAATTTTATGAAAGCTCAGCTCCAATTGCTCCTTAACAAATGATAAACACGTCTCCCGCGGTTGGCCCAGCGCTGCTCTGAATTTAGAGCCCGGCTTTCTAGGAATTGGTCTCGCATTCAATCTTCGCGCGCTTAGATATTACTCTTCCTTCATGTGGGCCCCCGCACTGGTCGCTTTGGGGGGAAAAGACAAATGATAAAACACTCGATCCAAGTGACATCCCAAGATTCTTGATAAATCGTTCTGATTAAACATTAGCATCAAACCACCCGCCAACATCAGAGGGCGAACCACCATCGCAGAACGATACAGCTGTTGGGTATCCTGCTTAACAAGAATCAATCTGACAACTAATCAAGATCACTGAGATATCAACAATCTAATTGGTTAGGTCGGCAAATATCAGGTGGGAGGTTTTCCGTTCAATAGAACGTTCCTTAATTTAAGAACCACCTTTCAATTTCCTTCCTTGGTTAAAGCACCAATTAGACTGAATCCAAGTCAGTCTCGATATACTGTAAAGTATATCCCTCAATTAGACTGAATCTAAGTCAGTCTCGATATACTGTAAAGTATATCCACTGTATAAAGGACTTAATCCACTTATACAGTATTTAAAGTGAGGTACGCTTAAAGCGAATCTCCTTACGACAATTACGTCCCCCGCACTGGTGCTAACGGGATAATGGACGCTGGTCTCCCAAGATACAACACTCTTTCACGGTATTTGGATAGCACTACCAAATCACCGTACGGTCGAACCGTAGTCAACCAGTACCTTCACAGGATCGTTGAAGCAGCGGTACAAGGACAAATTTCAAACGAATATTTGCCTTTACTCTTCTGGAGGAGCACCCACTGTTGAGGACGAAGGAAGGTTGAAGAATATCTTTCTTCAGAAGTACCAGATTCAGACAACAATTCTTATAAAAGAATATGTTGAATTTTCTGATTCCTCTTTCAGAACAATTTTTCAGAATCTCCGTTGGAAGTGGCTTCGGAAACCGAGTCACTGATTTCCCACTTCCCTTTTGAGAAGTCACTTCAGAACTCCACTTTTCAATTCAGAATGCAAAACTTAGTTCGCAGTTCAGAATTCAGAGAGAGAGAAGAGAAGTTGTTGTTGTCTTGGTGTGTTTCAATTGAGAGTCAGGAGGGCTTTATATAGCCTGCAGGAAGGGCCAACGGGTTCAAACCCAATGAAAGGTTGCACCCTTTCGACCCAGCAGTCGTGTCTGTTGGCTGCCCAAAAGATGCACCCAACAGTTGCAACTGTTGGTATTCCAATAGTCTTGGAGCGGGTTGGTTCGGATCCGGATACCCATACCCGATTCAAAAAGAACCAGGCCGGGTAGGGAACCCGAACCCAGGCCCAGGCCCAGGCCCCGGCACCGGCGCCGGCGCCGGCGCCGGCCGGCCGCCGCCAGCGGCGGCGCGCGCGCGCGCATGTGCGGGCATAGATCCCTCCCAATCGCGCGCGAAAACTCCAAGTACCCAAAGGGCACGCCCTTTGTTCTCAATTTTCTTTATTTATACACCACAAACTTTCATCCCACGGCCAATGTGGGACTAAATGCTTTAAGCTACCTTTAGTCCCGTTTTGGCTTTGAATTAGGCAAACTTTGGACTTGAATATCTCATTCATTCGAAGTCGGAATTGAACATGTGAATATACCACGTTCATCACAAATGGAAGGAGAACACACTCCAACCATCATCCGGTTGATTCCATCAACGGATCTCGCCATAATTCATCTCGAAGATTCTCATTTCATATTCTTCAATTCCAACAATCCCCCACAATGAATGGAGATTCAAGGAAATGACACACAAAGAGACTGACTCTATTGTGAAAGGTACTTGAGAAAAGAAACTGCATAAGGATAGGTGAACTAGGTCTTGAACCTTCCATAGCGAAAGCTTTATCGGACTTACTGGCTAATCAGTGAACTAGGTCTTGAACTGTTAGCCGTTAGTGTAAGCCAAGTCAACAAGCTTCACACAGTGACTTTCCAAATCAACTTTGGTTCTCTGTTGTGTCCGTTTTGGCCCTGGACATTCTTGATTTCAGAGAGTATCTTTAGGGAATAACAGCCTCCATAGAGATTCCCAAAGAGCCGACCCAACTCTATACTCACATAGGTGATGGACCTATTAAGAGTAGTCTACTCTACTCCACTTGTTTAGTAACAAGATATAGGCATCATTAAAAGCGTTAAGCTTATCCTTAACCCACTTGTAGAAAAGCACTTATGTGCACCATAGGAATGGATTGGAGTCAAGCTCCCAAGTGCTTACTTGCTGAGTCAATCATAACTAGTTTTTCCTCTTGAACTTAGTCCGTGGGATCTCCAGTCGCTAAGTGAGGTTTCCATTAAGCTGACTCGGTAAGGTTAGGCTTTTAGACCCATTCCCCTCGATGCGCAGTTTATACGCTCTCCACTTAAACCTTTAGTAAGCGGATCCGCTAAATTATCCTTTGACGATACAAAGTCAATAGAGATAATTCCATTTGAGAGCAACTGCTTCACGGTATTATGTCTACGACGAATATGTCTAGACTTACCGTTGTATATCACATTTTGTGCCCTAGATATAACTGCTTGATTGTCGCAGTGTATACATATAGCAGGCACTGGCTTTTGCCATAACGGTATATCTTCTAAGAATTGTCGAAGCCATTCTGCTTCTTCTCCAGCCTTATCTAAGGCTATGAATTCCGATTCCATAGTGGAACGGGCAATACATGTTTGCTTAGAAGATTTCCATGATACCGCTGCTCCTGCTAGAGTAAATATGTATCCGCTAGTTGATTTTGATTCCTCAGAATCTGCAATCCAATTAGCATCACTGTATCCTTCCAGTACAGGTGGATACTGTCCATATCTCAAGGCATATTCCTTGGTATGTGATACGTAACCCAATACTCGTAGTAGAGCGGTCCAGTGTAGATCACTAGGATTGCTAGTGTATCTACTTAACTTGCTTACAGCGTAAGCAATATCGGGTCTAGTGCAATTCATTAAATACATTAGACTCCCGATAATCTGAGAATACTCCAACTGGCGTAATCCAGTTCCTGTATTCTTATGAAGGTGGACGTGTGGGAGAAAAGGATTTGTATTCTCCTTTATCCCATGATCCTTGAATCTTTCTATCATCTTATCCACGTAGTGAGATTGAGATAGACTGATTCCATCTGGTGTTCTAGTAATTTTAATTCCTAAAATTACATCAGCAACCCCCAGATCCTTCATATCAAAACTGTTGGATAACATTCTTTTAGTGGACTTAATAATCTCAATATTAGTCCCAAGTATCAACATGTCGTCTACATAAAGACAAACAATGATACATGCGTTTCCAACTGTTTTCGTGTAAACACACTTATCGCATTCATTGATAGTGAATCCATCTTTGATCATGACACTATCAAATTTCTCATGCCATTGTTTTGGAGCCTGTTTTAAACCGTATAAAGATTTTACCAATTTACACACCTTGTGTTCTTGGCCCTTGACTTTAAATCCTTCAGGTTGCTCCATATATATCTCTTCACTTAATTCACCATTTAAGAATGCAGTCTTGACATCCATTTGATGGATATCTAAGTTGTGCAATACTGCAATCGCAATCAACATCCGTATGGACGTTATTCTTGTTACTGGTGAATAAGTATCGAAGTAGTCAAGTCCTTCTTTTTGTCGATAACCCTTGGCTACTAATCTAGCCTTGTACTTATCGATAGATCCATCGGGTTTTAATTTTCGTTTGAAAATCCACTTACACCCAATTGGTTTACTTCCAGGAGGCAAGTTTACCAATTCCCAAGTATGATTACTTAGTATGGATTCTATTTCGCTATTTATAGCTTCTTTCTACATTTGTGCTTCTGGGGTTGACATAGCCTCTTTAAATGTTTGAGGCTCGCTCTCAATAGCGTATGCTATGAAATCTGGACCAAAAGATTTTGAGATTTTAGATCTCTGACTTCTTCTTGGTTCAATTTCCGCATTTACAATTGGTTCCTCGGGGCTTTCGTCCCTGAACGCCATCTCGTGTGTTCTTTTCTCAGAAGTCTTATCTGCTTCCCGTTTGTACGGAAAGATGTCTTCAAAGAACACAGCATCTCGAGATTCGATAATCATGTTTACATGAATATCTGGTATTTCTGATTTATAAACCAGAAATCTGTAGGCACTACTATTCAAGGCATAGCCTATGAATACGCAGTCCATAGTTTTTTTCTCCCAACTTAGTCTTTTTAGGTAATGGAGCTAGCACTTTTGCAAGGCACCCCCACATTTTGAGGTAATGGTAGGAAGGTGTCCTTCCATGCCATAACTCGAATGGTATAAGACCAAGTTTCTTATGGGGTACTCTATTTAGAATATAATTTGCAGTTAATAGAGCTTCCCCCCACAAGTTCTGCGGAGCTCCAGAACTTACAAGCATGGAATTAACCATCTCCTTCAAAGTTCTGTTCTTCCGTTCAGCAATTCCATTTTGCTGAGGAGTATATGGTGCTGTTGTTTGATGTATTATACCAAAACTAGCACATAATTCACTAAAATCATTTGATTCATATTCTCCGCCTCTATCGGATTTTAGAATCTTGATTTTCTTGTTGAGTTGATTCTCAACTTCGGCTTTATATGTTGTAAACATATTTATTGTCTCATCCTTACTGTTTAAAAGATACACATAACAGTATCTTGTACAGTCATCAATAAAAGTAATGAAATACTTTTTACCGCCTCTAGTTGGCATAAACTTCAAGTCACATAGATCGCTATGAATTAACCCTAAAAGTTCTGTATTTCGATCTATTGAGTGAAATGAATTTTTAGCCAACTTGGCCTCAACACAAATCTCACACTTGCGAATTTCTTCCAAGTTGAGTTTAGGAATATATCCCAGATTAGACAAGTTTTTCAAAGACTTGTAATTTACATGCCCTAATCTAGCATGCCACAAATTAGGAGACTCAAGCAAATAAACAGAAGAATTTTCTTTATTTATAAGCTTCGGGTACAGATACACAGACTTTTTGTCTACCACTGCAACATTGTCTTTAAAAAGACCATCAACAAGATTCTTGTTTTGTTTGAGACGGCTGCGACATTCATTCGTCTTATGCCCCTCTTTGTTGCAGATGTAGCAAGTTCCTTTGAAGCGCATGTTCTTGCCTTCTTGGACCTTGCCTTTGTACCCCTGGGAAGTCTTCTTCCGCTTTAAGCCTTTGGAAGTAGACGCTTTCCCCTTTGAGTCTTCGATCACATTGGCTTTTGCTTCGTAGGAGTTCTTACTGCTCCTTTTCTCGGACTTGCGGTTGTCCTCCTCAATACGAAGCCTCACAATGAGATCTTCCAACTTTAACTCCTTTCGCTTGTGCTTAAGGTAGTTCTTGAAATCTCTCCACGCAGGTGGGAGTTTCTCCACGATAGTAGCAACCTGAAAAGTTTCAGGTAGGATCATACCTTCAGCTTCTATCTCGTGCAAGATAAGTTGGAACTCTTGCACCTGACTAATTACAGTCTTGTTGTCCACCATTTTGTACTTCAGAAATCGTCCTACAACGAACTTCTTGGTACCAGCATCCTCAGTCTTGTACTTCTTGTCAAGACTGACCCATAACTTCTTTGCCGTTGTGATAGGACTGTAGACATTGTAAAGAGAGTTATCCAGTCCATTTAAAACATAATTTCGACAAAGGAAGTCACATTGAGTCCATGCATCAGTTGCAGGCTATGGTGGATTTTCCTGCAGGAATCTGGCCAGATGAAGAGTGGTCAAGTAGAAGATCATCTTCTGTTGCCACCTCTTGAATTCTGTGCCATCAAATTTTCCTGGCTTCTCCGGCTTCGGGTTAGGAAGTGGAGTTGGCATCAAAGCTTGCAAGTTTGGTGCCTTGCTTGAGCTATCTTGATTAGTCTCAGACATCTTCTGCAAGTTCAAGCAGAACAGAAGTAAGAAACGTTAATTGTCTTAAGATTGTTGGGTATCCTGCTTAACAAGAATCAATCTGACAACTAATCAAGATCACTGAGATATCAACAATCTAATTGGCCAGGTCGGCAAATATCAGGTGGGAGGTTTTCCGTTCAATAGAATGTTCCTTAATTTAAGAACCACCTTTCAATTTCCTTGCTTGGTTAAAGCACCAATTAGACTGAATCCAAGTCAGTCTCGATATACTGTAAAGTATATCCCTCAATTAGACTGAATCTAAGTCAGTCTCGATATACTGTAAAGTATATCCACTGTATAAAGGACTTAATCCACTTATACAGTATTTAGAGTGAGGTACGCTTAAAGCGAATCTCCTTAAGACAATTACGTCCCCCGCACTGGTGCTAACGGGATAATGGACGCTGGTCTCCCAAGATACAACACTCTTTCACGGTATTTGGATAGCACTACCAAATCACCGTACGGTCGAACCGTAGTCAACCAGTACCTTCACAGGATCGTTGAAGCAGCGGTACAAGGACAAATTTCAAATGAATATTTACCTTTACTCTTCTGGAGGAGCACCCACTGTTGAGGACGAAGGAAGGTTGAAGAATATCTTTCTTCAGAAGTACCAGATTCAGACAACAATTCTCATAAAAGAATATGTTGAATTTTCTGATTCCTCTTTCAGAACAATTTTTCAGAATCTCCGTTGGAAGTGGCTTCGGAAACCGAGTCACTAATTTCCCACTTCCCTTTTGAGAAGTCACTTCAGAACTCCACTTTCTAATTCAGAATGCAAAACTTAGTTCGCAGTTCAGAATTCAGAGAGAGAGAAGAGAAGTTGTTGTTGTCTTGGTGTGTTTCAATTGAGAGTCAGGAGGGCTTTATATAGCCTGCAGGAGGGGCCAACGGGTTCAAACCCAATGAAAGGTTGCACCCGAACCCGAACCCGGGCCCGGCGCCGGCCGGCCGCCGCCGCCAGCGGCGGCGCGCGCGCATGTGCGGGCATAGATCCCTCCCAATCGCGCGCGAAAACTCCAAGTACCCAAAGGGCACGCCCTTTGTTCTCAATTTTCTTTATTTATAAACCACAAACTTCCATCCCACGGCCAATGTGGGACTAAATGCTTTAAGCTACCTTTAATCCCGTTTTGGCTTTGAATTAGGCAAACTTTGGACTTGAATATCTCATTCATTCGAAGTCGGAATTGAACATGTGAATATACCACGTTCATCACAAATGGAAGGAGAACACACTCCAACCATCATCCGGTTGATTCCATCAACGGATCTCGCCATAATTCATCTCGAAGATTCTCATTTCATATTCTTCAATTCCAACAACAGCGGCGGTGGATGAGGTGGCCAGGTGGCGCGGGGATAGATCATGAGTTCCCCTTGAAACTTTGAAATGGGACAATCGAGATTGCATGAAATTTTAAGATGGGAGGAGGGTTTGGTTTTCTTGGAGAAGTATAGGGAAAAAGGTTTTCTTAGAGTGTCAATAGCGCTGGCTGTTCTTCTTGGCCCATCGCTCCGCGTCTCTCCAACTCTATGTTCGTTCACCAGTTGCGCATGCTCCTTGGTCCTCTAGCGGGTGGCGATCTGTGCTTGGAGTTGCTGTTGAGTTGCTTCAACGCCTCCTATTCATGAACAATATTCTCGCGGTCGAGAACCACCTGCTATCGATGGCGATCTGATCGGGCTTGTTGCTCCTTCATCTGCTCCTTCACGTCAACCAGCATCTGAAGGATCTGGCTTTTATATAGCGACGGTTAGGCGCTTGTAGCTGACCTCTGAGACAAGAAGGAATCGATGTCATCTATGGTGCGCTCATGATTGGCGACATGTGAGGGACCATGCCCCTAGTGTTGATATTGGTCTCGCCTTTGATCTGAGGGGCGCCATTGTGGATGATCGTCTTCTTGTTGGGGGGCCATCGACGTTAGGAGAGAGGCTTTTTAGTAAGGTGTTTGATTGGAAGGAAGGGAGAACTCGAGTGTAGAGTCAAGATCTCAACGAAAGCACCAATTATACACTCGAGATCTCAATGAAAAAGCATCAATTTGTGTACGCACACGGAGAAGGTACGAGCTCGAAGTAAGATTTCCTTGAATCAAATTGAAAAATTACAACGGACTAGTATTCCGGTTACAAGGGAGGGAGGATGTTGAGTCTTGAATCCTCCCTTTGTTTAAGGCTGGGTTCTTCAAGTGGCGATGGAGAGTGAATCTTTTTCTCCGTTGACCGGGTGACCGTCTAGACTTTCGGGGATCTTCTCTTCGGCTGGTAGAAGGAGCAGCACAGCTCTGTCTACCAAAACTCTCAAAGAGAAGGTAGGCAAAGAGCAACTTGTACGCAGCAAGCTTGCTGAAGAGTTGAGCTCTCTCTTGCTTCTCTCTCTGTCTGCCTGTGTGTAGTCTGTTGTCTATCTCTTATTTCTTGTGTCGTGTTCCTCCATTCCTTATAGCGGCGGGGCTATTTATAGAGGTTTCAGGGGTGAACGTGCCCCCTAAAAATGCTCCACAATGAGGGGCTAAGTTCCCCGCTATGTGGGCGGTGACTGGCCCCATAACCAGGGCGGTTATAACCGAGACGCGGGCCTTGGACCCTCGCGCCTTGAGGTTGAGACGCGGGTGTCGAGCCCACGCGCCTTGATGTTGAGACGCGGGTTTGGACCCTCACGCCTTGATGCTGAGACGCGGATGGCCATCATTAGTCCTGCGTCTAGAACCTGAAACTCTGCCTTTTTTAATGGCTTGTCTTTTAATGATTTTTAGACAGCCTACAGAACCCCCTCCAAGGTTTTCGATATTCCGCGGTTAACTGGGACGGATTTCGAAATACTTTGGACTCTAGCTGAGCTTACCCTTATGACTGGACTGTTAATGCTCCGGGTTTGATCTTATCTGGAGTATGGTCTTCGTGAGTGTACTGTAGAACTCTTTGAAGCCATCAGAGTTGATCGAGTTGAGTGTTTAGATACACAGTCTAAACCTTCCCGATTGCTTTAAGTCTGTCGTGGGTGCACTTTAAGCCAGGAGTGGACAGTCGTCTGCTTGTGTCAGTGTACTGTTGAACTGATTTGCAGAAGTAAGGGCTGAACGCCAATTCTTTTTAAAAAGCAGAGATAGTACTACTTTAAAGACGCGACTTTCATGGGGTGCGTCTTTTGGAAATGAAAACGCGACTGATATTCCATTGGGCAGACGCGATACTAGGCCGGATTGGAAGGACGCGAACTTCGGAGAGACGCATCCTTTTGAGTAAGGACGCGACTTTCTGGACGCGACTATGGCTGTGCTGACGGGGCACGTCCATCGAAGAGGCGCGCCTGTTGGGTGCGAATCCGTGCCATGTCATGAGTGTACCGCCACTTGTTCTGGGGAACCGACGGGACATCTCTTTTTGGCGCGCGGACTTCCCGGTATATTAAATGAGCTGTCCACGCATCAAGCGATGACTCGATGCCGAACCAATCGAGCCACGCGCCGCGTATCTTTGCGAATCTTCATGCCTATAAATGGCAATAGTCAGAGAGATATCTCTTTCGTCTCGAGCGCATCTGTTAGGGTTTTTTGAAAAAGGAGTCTTCTCTGTCTCTTTTCATTTCTTCATCGTCCATCATCGGATTCTTGATTAACGATGGCACCCAAGGCCAAGCCAACCGCATCATCTTCAAAAGCAGCCGTCGTCGAGGCCCAGAGGGGCGGTTCCTCCGCGCAGGAAGCCCCAATCTCAGGTATAATGCCATTAGGCTTAAACTTCGTCATTAATGGAAGTTCATGGACTCCTAAAAATCCCTCTTTTAAAGGAGAACCGTCAACACAGAATAGAAACCACGTTTGATTCTCAGACGCGGTGTTTGAGTTGATAAACAAGGCGCGGGTTTGATGACCCCACCGCTTTTATCCACTTGGGGACGCGCTTGTTTATTGGATATAGAGCGCCAGTAAGCCCTGCACTTCGGATTTTTCACTTAGAATATTTCTAATTGTGAAGGGTTCGGACGCGGACTTGATCCTTGCGTTCTGTGACATCAGGTGCTGGTCTTTTATGAATCTCGCACCTGAGTCCAAGTACTTAGAAATTTCTCATAAGTCTTGGATTTCAAAACGCAGGCTCCCTGTTGGCCTCACGGTCGCGGATTTTCAGGTCTGGACGCGGATTTTGACAATTTCTGCGTCCAATATCTCTTCTGCGTCTGAACGCGGATTTTTAAGCCTGGACGCGGATTTTGACAATTTCTGCGTCCAGTATCTTTTCTGCGTCTGGACTATAGACACTTTTTTTTTGATCAGATTTCTGATTAAGTATCATCTTCTTCTGCAGTGCAACACTCTTCTGCCCCACTCTCCAAGAGGCGCCACTTCGGGCACGTAGGTGGTGCTGACCGTGATTTGACCTTTGTGCTGCAAAGGACTGTACCTGTGACTGTTGATAGGTCGCAGGAGCGCAGGAGGAGGCTCTCCAATGTTGACATGGCAACCTTTCGGGAGCTTATGACTGACGCAGCATTCACAACGGATGCTCGCGTTCCGCTGGAGAAGCCTGCCTTCTTCTTTGGAGACCGTATTAGCGAGGGCGGCTATTCCTTGTATGACGGAGATTATAAATGGCTCCATCAGATAGGGGATAGAAGATTCTTTCTCCCAAACATGGAGAGGATGTACCCGCTATCTTATCTTCAACACATGTCCGTCCCTCGGAAAATGAAATAGGAACTCTCCCGATATGTCCCTGAGGTTACTCTTGGCGACCTAGGCTCCAAAAAGGTATTTCGCCATGATAGTCATGATAGGGAGGTTCTCGGCCTGTTTCCAGGGCTGCTCAGGACTGATCACCCAGTTGGAGAGACACCAAAACTTGGCACCACTTTCCTCAACGCGTTCATGAAAGTGGGGGGTGATTTTCCGGTCGAGTTCCGTTCGCCCGGGTGGATCCACTCCACTGAGAGGTATTGGTGGGGCAGGATGGTGAGCTTCGTCCTTGCCGACCTTAGAGGCTTGTTGGAGCAAGCGGAATTGTACCAAGCAGTCAGGGCCGTACAGTATGGTATCCCACCGAGCTCTCAAAACTTCTTTAGGATCCTGGAGCGTTACAATCCTCTGACGGGGACATTCTTCACTCCGGTCGGGGAGATGGGTCTCGCCCTGCACGAGTTGTACGAGGTCTCGGGGCTGGTAATGGGGGATTCTCCCTATGAAGAATACTTCCCAACCACTGAGGAGCTTCACCTTATGAAGAAAGGGTCTCCTCGAGTGTACGAGACTTACTGGGAGGTGTTATGTCACTTCCACGTCTGCGGCCAGATAACCTCTTGGAGGGCAGGGGGAGTCAAGCAGCTGTCTTGGGCAAGCTACTTGTTCAATGGTGTCAACCAGAAAGACCGTCCGGTGACCCGACTGGCTCCCAGCTCCGACGAGGAGATTGCCGACAGGATCAAGGCTTCTGTAGACTCCTACACCACGGAGTCGAACGAGGATGTTTTCGAACCTGACACGGTTTTCGAAAGCTTCCATCATCAAGCCCGGATCCCTATCTCCGACCACGCACTGTTGGCGGGCTTCTTAATGTTGTGGTTGAAGCGCTGTGTGGTGCCAACGCTGCCACATGAAGTCATTGTTGCCGACGTAGTGTACCCGGCGGTGCTCCTGGCTTATGGTAGGCCCATAGCCCTTCTCCCGGCCATGGCGGCGAGTATTCAAAGCGGGTTGCGGACGTTAACCCAAAATCTGTGCGAGGCAGGGAAGGCCGTCGACTCCCATGGCAAGGTTATTGTTGACTCGGAGGGGAGGCCGACGATAAAGCGCCCCAACCCTTGGGTTGAGCTTCCCTACACGTACCTAATGGCTTGATACGTTATGCACTGTCCCTCTCTGATGACGCCGGTGTCTTGGTGTAAGGGGTTTATTCCTTTCGTGCAGCGGTTGGAGGGTTCAAACTGGTGTAATACTTACGTGTATTACGTTCGAAAGTGCGTCATGTCGGCTTCGAACTACCAGCTTAATCGCTGCTTCCCCGCGATTCCTGGTGCATCTTTCTGGGAACAATTTACTGACTCTGCAGGCCAAGATGACTTCACGAGGCTGTCAACGGGGGTTTTCTGGTGGTTGGTCAACATTCGGCCCGTGTATGTGCTTTTCCGGCAAGGGAATTCATGCACGATCGAGCCGTATATGCCGAATCGCTTCGCCCGACAGTTCGGCTATGATCAACTATATGTGGGCAACCCCAATGCTCGACTCGCCTTCAGTGGGAATTTGTTCGAAGGTGCTCGGGCTTGATATTATAGCGTGGCCGGAGGGACGGAAGCAACTTTTCGGCTGCCTATCAAAGGGCCGAAGGGCCGTACCAGCTTCAGCTTCTGTACTTGGTACTTCCAGGCCAACCAAACACCAGATTTCGCTCCGGAGTATTCATGCATTGAGAGTATCAATGCAGGTTACGAAGCAAGGTCGGGGTCCACTAAACGCTCGTGAGGCGTCGAGCAGTATCTGAAGGCTCTGAAGGAGGTCAGAAGGGGGTCGAGGGAGGAGCCGCTCGAGGGAGGAGCCGCGAGCAGCAAAGGCTCGACAGGCGGTGGGTAAGCGTCCTCAAGGCTCTACCTCCACTGCTGAGCCTGCCCCAAAGAAGGTCCGGAGAGACTTGACGGCTGCAGTTTCTCCATCCGAGGACATCCCTTCTGGTGTTGAGGAACCGAGGGAAGAAGAGGCGGATGAGGATGATGCCCCCTTAGTCCATGCCCGCAGGTTGTGCAGTAGGGGCCCCAGGATTGTGGAGGAAGCGGAGCCTGCTGACAAACCCACCGCCGCTGACGAGGCTGAGCAGTTCGAAGTCGACATAATGAGCGGAGGCGATGTTGAGAGGCCAGAGGTCTCAGCTCAGCCCGGGGCTTCCTCAGCTCACGAGAGGAGGGATGAGGCACAGCAGCCTGGGTCTCCCAGTGTATTCATCTCCAGTGCTCGGACAGTTGACCCCAGTCCTACCACTGGGGTGTTTGGAGGCAAGGCTCCAGTTGCCGAGGTCCCTCACGTTGAACTGTCGTCTTCATCATCCGAAGAGGAAATCGATTTTGAGGATGAGGTCGACTTTGGCGATGAACCCGCTCCTCCTGATCCGAGTAAATTCTCACACATCTCGGAGGAGGAAATATATGGGTGTGAGTCGTTGACGACATCACCACTAGCGGCAATTATTCCTGCTGAAGCTGCTGAAGGTACACTACTCGCCAAACTCATCCTTCTAACTAGGAGAAGGATTTTTGACGTTTTCTTTTTTATTTGGCCTCGTGTTGCAGGGCTAGTCATGGTTAGCGAGGCCAATGCTTCCTCCCAGATCGAGGAGATGATACAAGAACTGGCTCAGCAGGAGAGAGCTGAGTCTCCTCGTACTGGGGTGCCTCAAGAGAGGGCAATCGTCGAAGTCGGGGAGACCTCCACCCTACAGGATCACCCAAGGACTCGCCACCTTTGGACCCCCAGACAAGTAAGGAAATGTTGGTATAAATGTTTTCCTTTTGCTGTCATGGCAAATATTCTCGTAATTTGCAGAGGGCATTGAGGAAGTTCAGGCAAGTACAGAGAGCATTGAGGAAGCTCAGGTAGGAGGAGATTTGGCGGTCAGTGCCTGCCTGGGAGACCACACAGCTCAAGCCTCGGCCGAGCTCACTACCCTGTCATCGGCTGTGGAGGTTTCTACGGAGGTAGCACCCCCAAAAGCGCCAGTGGCTACTCTTGCTCCTGTCGTACCCGTGGTCAGCCCGACTCTTGCATCAGAAGAGCTGACCTACATCCCCCACACCGTGATAGAAAGGGGATCGGGGAACACCTCGGGTGATGATACCATAGAGTTCCTGACACGCCAGACGGTGCAGTAGTTCTTTGCCTCAATGCGATCATGCATCGATTTCATCCTGTCTGGGGGTAGCTCTTTTGAATTCGCCCAGATGTATCTCGAAAACCTGGTCGAAAACATCAAGTTGGCCGGAGGCCCTTCACTAGCCCAGGCGTGTCTGCTGCTGGTGGAGCAGCTGGGACAAAACCTGAGAGAGCTTCGATCCTTGGAGAATGCCGGCTCATTCCACAAGGTCCAGGAAACTCTGAATAGGCTCTTTGCTGCTCAAGAGCAAGAGCGAAGAGAGGTGGAGGAGCAGATAACCGATAACACCCGTCTTCTCGAAGGTTTCCAGGCTGATCATCAAAGGCTAGCGATCGAGTCCAAGGAATCTGAGATGATCATACAGGCTGCAAAGCAGGCTATCCTTGATTCTCGGGCCGCCATAGCCAGAGCTGAGGCAGTGATTACTATTAACGAACAGAAGCTTGCTACCTCTGAAAAGAGGCTAGCGGAGTTAGAGGCTGTCAAGGCGCAAGTTGAAGCAAACCTCTCTGTTCGTTCGTCCAAGCTGGAATCCCTCCGAGTACGAGCGCAGGGATTTTTACCTGAGGCGGATCTGCGGGCCCAAGCTCTCATGGAGGCTGAGAAGGCGCGTCAACATGAGATACATCGCCTTAGAGAGCAAATCCGTTCCTTGGCGAACCAGGACCTTTAGCCTTCTCTTCTTTTCCTTTTTTTTGTAAAAAAAAGGACACTCCATTTATCAAGAGTGTTTGTATTTACTTTTATCATTTTTTGAATAATAAAAGTCTCCACTTTCATTGCCTCGCTGCGGATGGATTCAATCCTTTAATCACAGTCTTTAATTGTGCTCTCCGGCTGACTGTGAATACTGAACTTAGGAAAACTAAGTTCTTTTGACGAGACGCAGCGTCGAAAGAGACGCGGCTCTGAGGCACGCGATTCTGACTTGCCAGTGATGACGCGGTTCAAGCAGACGCAGAGGACGCGGCTTTGAGTGTGGTTCATTGGCCGCAATCCTTAACTCTATCCAAACGCAGAGTTCAGGATAATGAGGTCTTACGCCCCTTAACATTAACGCAGTCAGGGACGTGGCGCTGGGCCTCAGTGTAAGACCCATAATCATGGATGTAGACGCAGCTCCAAGATGCTTGTAAAGGTGATGGGCTTTTTCTGCTGAAGTCATAAGCCTTAGGATGCAGCTTTATGTGCTTTCCCACTGGGGCCCCCAAATTGAGTCCCTTTTGTTGAGAGACGCGGATCGACTTTGAATCATCCAAGAGACACGAAGGATCTTCTAACTTGGAATGAAGGAGGACGCCGATTTTTGAGAAAAGAGGGGACGCGGGTCTTTGGACGCAGCTCTCACACCTGCGTTTTGGCACGATTTCCAGGCGTTATAAACAGCCTGTCATAAAGATTTTGTGAAATCTTTGAACGTCAAGTCTCCGTTGACGATTGGGAACCCGCATCATCCGTTGTTTCCCGAAGCGGTTTGTCCACGCGTCAGTTCGTCATTGGGCTTAGGCGTTAATACCTTTTAATGTCAATACGGCGCTGGCGGTTGGAAACCAGCGTCTTCGACGCTTCCCGAAGCGACGCTCCACGCGTCAGCCTCCCATTGGGCTTTGACAGTCGTGCGGTCATTAAGGCCGACGGTTCCAATTGATGAACCATTAATTACGGTTATTATGAGCTGCCTATAAATAGGGGCTCCTCCTCTCCCTTTAACAGTCCATACTTAGACTGTGTTCTTTTTGAGAGCGAGTGCTCTGAGAGATTCTGTCTTCTCCTTTTCTGAGAGACTCTATCTTCTCCCTTCAAGGACCCTATCAGGGGTTTGCCTCCATGGACGAGGATGACCCAGAGCTTCCATGCTTCTGTTTGGTCTCTTCAGTAGATTACCACTGTCAAGTGATTTTAATGATAGGAAGCGTCTCCCTGAGCACCTTTTACGTCCGCGCCTCAATGCAGAGAGTTCAACTCTTAACAGAGGCCTCTGCGGGTATGCCATGCCCACTTACCATGACATTTTAGATCCAACCAAGTTTGAATTTTAGTATATCTCTTAGAGAGATATCATCTGGACTTTCTTGCGAAGTCATGGTTGGTGCATTCCTCTTCTGGAATTTGCGCCATCGACTTAAACTTTTTTGAACGCAAGTATTGAAGTCGTTGGTACCTGGCCGCGGGCTTTGCACACAGAGCTCGCGTCTTGAGGCCACTGACTTGGAAGAACTTCAATTCGGGTCGAAGGTTTCAGGCCTGAACTTTTGCAACTCCTGTTCCTCCAACAGAGAGATGGCAATTTTTGGCGTCTGATTCTCTGCGCACCTTGTATCTTAGACGCGGATGTGGAATTAGGTCGCGTTTGAATTCTGTGTGTATCACAGTCTTGCTCGCGTCTGTTTCTGTTGTCCCAGGAATCTGGCCCAGCGTGCGGGTCATTCCCGCGTCTGCAGTCTTCAGCAATAACCGCGTTTGTGACTTAGTTTTCTTCTGTCGAAGTATACTAAGCTCTGAATTGTCTAATTCCCTTATTTGCTTCTTGCAGGTAGGCTTGATCATCCTTTTTCACGTTCGCTGGGCCCTTGGGAGAATATATCGGCCAGCGAATTTGTTCGATGTTCGTCCACAAGGGAAGAAGTCATGGTCCTCGTCGTCTACAAGGGAAGAAGTCATGGTCCCTGACGGGGACTTAACCCTCGCCAAGATCTCTTTGAATGCGATGCACCAGTCATGCTTGCTGGCATGGCATGGTCAGAGTAAGGATAGCGGCGGGGGTAGCGGTGGATATAGTGGTGGTTAGCATCCCCTGTGAGGTCTCAAGACCTCCTCTCACCCCAGAAGTGGCATCGAGATGACTCTATGTTCACTGGATGAGCTTCTAGTGGAAGAGATGTTCATCAGGAAGGATCATAACCCGCCACTTCGGATGGTCAAGTGGAATCGTAGGATTCTGCTGCCACCGGACCTCAAGAACACCATTGCTCTTAGTCAAGGATGGGCTCTTTCGATGTTTACGTCATGCATTGAAGTGCAATCAGTTCCCGATCGTTGCCACAGTATCCGATCCTGCTTTGGCGCCCTTCCAAGCATCCTGTACTCGGAATAACATGCAGCTGAGGAGCGAGTGCAACCTCTGAGAGAGAGAGCGACTTCTTTGTACTCCTTAACTGTAACACTCAATCTTAGTATAAGAGAGCGTTTTTGTATCACTTTCATGTGCCTGGATATAAATAAAAGTGACACTTTTCTTTTTCTCCTTCTATTGTCTTGAACTTTTTTTTTAGTCAGACGCATAGAAGCAAAGGACTTTTACTTGTCAAAACTATGATGATAATTTCAAACAGTCAAACTTTTTAGAGAGAAATCCTATTTTTGGAACTCCCCAATGCTGTCAGAGGTGTAATATTAACTTGACAAGAGATAAGATAATTTGTGGACCTGTCAATCTATAAAGGAGAATGACAAGTGAAACTCGTACCCCTAGGAAAAATGGGCCTTTATCAAGGTTTAGGATTCACTTGATTAAGCTCAGTTGGGGATTTGAAGGAAAACACTGTTAATGGTGTAGTATTAACCTAACAATGTGTTTAGGTAGACTTATTATTCTGTTGAAGAGAATAGCAAGTGAATCTAGACCGCGGGGAATCTAAGAAGGTTTTTACCATTAGAGGTGTGATATTAACTTAACGGGTTGAATGTAGTCCTGTCAGAAATATGATGTTAACCTGACAAGGATGTGAGTCAGAGGTGTGATATTAACCTGACTCAGAAATACTTCAGTTTCATTTGGGAAAACAGAAGTGTCACTGACATAGGTGTGATGTTTAACTTGACAGTGGGGGCAATGCTAGAGGTGTAATGTTGAACTTGGCATTGGTCATCTCGACTCCGATACGGAAGTTCGAGGGAAATTTATTGTCATAGGTGTATTGTTGAACTTAACAATGAATTAGATGCTAGAGGTATGATGTTGAACTTAGCATCATCCATTTCGGCTTCGACATGGAAGTCTGGAGGAAAGTGACTGTCAGAGGTGTGGTATTAAACTTGGCAGAAACTTGATGTACTGTTTAGAAGTGTAATGTTAACTTAACAGTAATTTGTCAGAGGTGTGGTATTAAACTTGGCAGAAACTTGATGTACTGTTTAGAAGTGTAATGTTAACTTAACAGTAATTTGTCAGAGGTGTGATATTAACTTGACAGAAATTGATTTGCGATATGAGCAATTTGAGGACCTGCCATCCTATTGATGAGAATGGACAAGTGGAGTTTGAAGTGCCAGAGGTATAGTGTTAACTTGACAACAACTGTATTTTGTAGACCTACCATTCTGTGGATGAGAATTGGTAAGGGATTTTTGAGGGGAGAGTGGAGTTGAGTCCACTTAGGATTTTTAACAAACCCTCAGCTATCAACAGATTTGAGGTGCCTTTACCAACTACCGTTTGAGTTGGGCTAGCCATGCTATTCCCCTCAGCATGATGAGTTGTCGAAGATTTATGTTGGGCTTAAAAGCCAACGTTTTCCTCTATCCTTAGCCGTCGGAGGCGTCGGATGTTAATGAAGAAGCTCTTCTTGTTTTGATCAGAGGTGTACTTTTAACTTGATCGGGGGAGGAGTACTATTAAGGATAGTACTTCTTCAAGAATCTGCCATTGATCGGCATCATAAGTGTATCGCCATTTGAAGTTATGAGACGATATGACCCATTTGAGTAGACTGACTCTACTACAAATGGCCCTTCCCATTTGGGTTGGAATTTTCCTTTTGTCTTGTGCGTCATTACCATGGGTCTTCTGACGACTAAGACAAGATCGCCTTTCTTGAAAGTTCGCATTTTAACTTTCTTGTTGAAGGCTCTGGTAATTCGAGCCTGGTAGAGCTCGATTTGCTGTTGGGCCTGCAGACGCTTATCGTCTAAGCCTTCCAATTCTTGGAGTCGCTGTCGATGCTTCTCCTCTGTTGTCATCTCTGCTGTCAAGGCGACGCGTAGAGATGGAATTTGGATTTCTAGTGGAAGCACGGCTTCACACCCGTATACCAAAGAAAACGGCGTGGCTTTAGTCGGGGTTCGCACAGTTGTGCGATAGGCCCATAAGCATTCACCTAACTTGTCGTCCCAGTCCCGTTGACTTTTCGATACGAATTTCTTGAGAAGCTTGCCAATGGCCTTATTGAAAGCTTCTGCGAGGCCATTAGCGGCAGGATAGTATGCCGTTGAGGACACACTCTGGATTCTGAACTTAGCGCAGAATCTCTGGAAAGCCTGGCTGATGAACTGGGGTCCATTGTCATGGACAATTCGCCGAGGTACACCAAAACGGTAAATGACGTGATGCTTTACGAACTTGATCACGTTAGACGATTTTACCTCCTTCAAAGGGATGCCTCGGCCCATTTAGAGAAGTAATCGGTTATTGCCAAAATGAACCGATGTCCTTTTGATGATGGTGGGCTGATAGGGCCAACTACATCCATCCCTCACATTTCAAATGGCCAGGTAGAGGTCGTAGAGTGGAGGTACTCTGGTGCTTGATGGATGAAATCGCCATGCACCTGGCAAGCGTGACATCTTTTAGCATAAGTGACGGCGTCGGCAATCATCTTGGGCCAATAGTAACCCAACCTTTGGAGTCGATGTGCCAATTTTGGGCCGGGTTGGTGGGCTCCACACATGCCGTCGTGGGCTTCTTTCAATACCTCTTGAGCCTCCTTTGGTGAGAGGCACCGGAACAAGATCTCGTCATGTGATCGACGATACAATATTCGTGTAATCGCATTGTAGTAAAATTTAGGGGCTTTTCTTCGAATGGCAGCCGCTTCCCTGGCGTCCTCAGGCAGGATGCCGTACAAGACATAGTCGATATAGGGGAATCGCCAGTCTTTAAGCTCTGGCCCGGTTGACAATTCCAGCGCTTCTTGGCCTTGACACTCTCCCTTTGACTCCTGATAGTCTTCGAGGGCAGTTCTCGGGCAATACAGGTCATGGCTGTAGACGAATACTTTCTCCATTGCTCCAGCTGGAAGAGCTAAGGAGGCCGCGAGGGATGCGAGTGCATCTGTGTGCGCATTTTGCCTGCGCGGTATATGGTCAATGTAGAAGTTTGTGAACCTTTCGGCCATGCGGATAGTTGCGTTGTAGTAGGGTACTAGGTCCTCATGTCTGACCTCGTACTCCCCGCGAACTTGGCTGACGATGAGTTTAGAGTCGCCATATGCCTCGAGATTTTTAACGCCAATCTCATCGGCGAGCTGCATCCCAATCAAAAGAGCGTTGTATTCTGCTACATTGTTGGAGCAAGATTCGGTAAGCGAGATGGCTCGGGGAATCACATAATTCTGTGGTGAGACGAGTACTACTCCTACCCCCGCTACTGTATGTCCCTTTGGGCTTGTTCTCGATGCACCGTCGAAGAAAAGTTGCCATACTTGACTTTCGAACGATGTCTGAGTTAGGCAGACTTCAGCAACTTCATCTGGGAGATCCTCGTAGACTTTGGCTGCCCTCGGATCTGGTGCTCAGCTAGGAAATCCGCCACCGCTTGACCCTTAATAGCCTTTTGTGGTAAAAAGTGCATCTCATATTGGATAGCAATATGGCCCATTTTGCCAGCCGGCCGTTCAATGATGAAGGCTTAGTCATAAGTAACCTCAGGGGGTTGACTTTTGATATGACATTTATAGTTTGGCCTACCAGATAGTGTCGCATTTTCTGAATGGCGAATACTAATGCCAAACATTCCTTCTCGATCGGGTTATACCGATGTTCGGCTCCGATCATTGTTCTACTCAGATAGTAGATCGCTTGCTCACGTCCTTGATCATCATGCTGAGCTAGTAGAGCTCCCAAAGAATGATCCATTACCCGGACATACACCAGGAAAGGCTTTCCGGATACCGGAGATGCATGGACTGGTGGTCGAGTGAGGTATTGCTTGATTTTCTCGAACGCTTGTTGGCAAGCGTCGTCCCAAACGAACGAGACACCGGTCTTCATTAACTTAGCGAAGGGTTGGCATCTTCCAGAGAGGTTTGAGATGAACCTGCGGATGTACGCCAATCGTCCTTGTAATCCCCTGAGTTCCTTGAGATTTCTTGGGGCTGCATCTCCTGGATAGCTTGAACCTTTTCCGGGTCCAAATGGATCCCGGTGGAGGTTACAATGAATCCTAAGAATTTACCACTGGCCACCCCCAGGAAGGACTTGGTGGGATTCATCTTCAATCGATGAGCCCGCATGATGTCGAAGACCACCTTCAGGTCAGCTATGTGATCACCCTTAGTGCGACTTTTTACCGCAATATCATCAACATAACATTCTACCGTTTTGCGTATTTGCTGCTGGAAAATGGCGTTCATGGCCCTCTGATAGGTTGCCCCCGCATTCTTTAGTCCGAAGGGCATGACGGTATAGCAATAAACCCCCAATGGTGTCCTGAAGGAGGTGTGCTTTTCGTCGTCAGGATACATTTTGATTTGATTGTATCCTGAGAATCCGTCTATGAAGGACATTCGTTCGAATCCGCAGGTATTGTCAATCATGACGTCTGTGATTTGCAATGGGAATTCGTCTTTGGGACAAGCCTCGTTTAGATCACGGAAGTCGATGCAGATCCGGGTCTTTTCGTTTTTCTTAGCAACGGGGACGATGTTGGCTACCCAATCAGGATGTTGCTCTTCCCTGATGAAGCCAGAATCTATGAGCTTTCTGACCTCCGATTGAATCGCCTCCATTATTTCTGGACGGAACCGTCGCTGTTGTTGTTTAACAGGCTTTACGTCCGGATTGATGTTGAGGCGGTGCATAGCCACCTGAGGATCAAGTCCAGGCATGTCTTCATAATTCCAAGCGAAGACATCTCTGTACTCTTGAACAAGAGATATTAGATCCTTTTTCTCCGACAGTGACAGGCCGTCGCTTATGAAGATGGGCTTAGGGTTGGCCTCATCTCCTAGATTAATCTGAACAATCTTATCTTCTGTGGGTGGTTCGCGTTGTTCAAAGCGGGTGTCCCAAAGAGTGTTTAAATGTCTGATCCAAGGATCTGCATCGGATCGGATCATTTCTTCATCTTCATCTTCCAGATGGCTTGTTGAAACCATGTTCACCGAAAGTTTTTTGAAGATGTTGCCGACACTAGCATCTGACTCCCATGATGACGTGCCGGAAGAGTATTTATGGCCAAATGAGCCCCCAGAATCAGAGGCTGATGGAGTCAGAGTTGATACATAGCCCAACCCCCTGCGCATCCGATGATAATAATCGGGGGTTTTTCCTTTCGGCACAAAGGATCGAAGTAGCGTTCTCCTTCCTTTACCGAAGTTCAACCCGGGTCTGTTTGTTAGGTCATATCCCATGCATTTCATCATTTTGAGTGTTTTTGGTTCATAATGACTGAACTGAGGGGATTCCTCCTCGCCTTCCGATTCTTCGTGGGGCGTTGGTTCAGACGAGATTCGCCCAAAAAGAATTAGTTTTTGGCCTTTCCGTCTTGCTGGAACCATAAATATAGATTCTTGCGCATTACCATTATCTTGGTATGTCTCGAAGGACGATTTCACTGGCACATGTAATGATGTCAAAGCATCCATTGCCGACCAGAGATCATCATCTATTTCGGTGCTAGTGTCTGACGGTACTGAATCAGAAGCAAACACAGAAAAATACGCTAAATCTAATTCTTCATTAATGTACCAACCGCCTACATCGTCGGTGGTATTATTAATATCGAGCTTATCAATGCTCGTTACAAGTGGTTCCAACTCCCATAAGCAGTCTTCTTTTTCAGGCTCGGTGTCAGCTTCGTTTCCAGAGTCTGGCTCCTCTGGTTGCGGGACTTCATCCGTCTCCACGGGATCTTGGTACAGTAAGGAGTCTGTGAAATAATTCTCGATCCCTTTGAATGGATGCCTTTCGGCAATCAACGTCTGCACCTTTCCACCCTCGTCAATGTATTTCATGACTTGATGGAGAGTGGAGGGAACGATGGAGTTGCGGTGAATCCACGGTCGTCCCAGCAATAGGTTGTAGGAAGTGTTGGCATCAATGACGTAGCATGTCACTTCCGACTTTAAACTTCTAATCTGGCATTTGAGCTTGATCTTCCCCATCGGACGGGTCCTGTTGGCATTGAACCCATAGATAGTTGTCTGGGTAGGGCTCAAACGATGAGTAGGAATGCCCAGATGTTGCATGACCCGGCGAGGCATGATGCTCAACGCGGACCCTGGATTTACCTGAATGCGGTTCACTTCGGATGATCCAATATACCCTGTGAAGTACAGGGGTCGATCATGCTTCCCTTTAACCTGCATATCCTCTGCCGTGAAGGTGATGCAGGGGCATTCTGGGAGGTGTGGAGACAATTCTCTACATCTTCCTCCTTTGGCACCTGGGTCATGAAGACCTCAGCATTTGCCAGAGCCTCTTGTAGAGCTTCTCTAGTTGACTTCGACAGCCTAAGAAGCTCTTACAGGGTAATCCGCGCCGGGATGTTGGCCAATTGAGCCAGGACATCAAAGCGGTAAGGCGCCGTAGATCCTTCCGCGATGCACTTTTGAAGGGCTCGAGAAAATTGAATCTCCTTCTGTTTCTCCACGGGTTGTTTTGTGGAGGGCTTGGTTGGCTCTGCAGCTGGTTGTGGAGGGGTTGCCGCCGTTTCGCCATACTGCTTCAAGTAGGGCTGTCCTGAGCGGGTTTCCGCCACCAGCTGACCGGGTTCTGCGGCCAGAACTATTGTCTCCTCTTCCGAGTCGGTTAGCGAAGGAATATCGGTATCCGCTTCTCGAGAAGAGGCACACACCACATTGCAGGATGACGCCTTTGCCTTGCCCTTGGACTTCTTATTAGTTACAGTAGTCCATTGCTGGGCATCAACAAGGTCAGGGTGGACCCACATGATTTCCCCTCGAGGCGTGGGAACAGGTATCAGGCCTTTCTCTTGTTGCTGGTGAGGATCTGTGTTGACCACTTTTAGCTCTCCTTTCGGAACAGGGACCACCCCCGAAGGCGTTGGGGGTTGTCTTCTGAACTGGAGAACTGACGTCATGTTAGCCGTCACCTTCTTCTGCTCTGGTCGGAGTTTTAATACCTCCGCGTCAATCAGGGCCTGAAGGATGTCCTTGAAGACGTAGCAGCTTTTGGTGGGGTGTCCCAACATCCTGTGGTATAAGCAGTAATTGGGATTGTCGGTTTTACCGACTTCTTCAGGGCGCCTGGCTTCAGAGAGCTTCAGTCTATTGCTCTTGTTGAGTAGCTTAAAGAGCGAATCGACATGTTCCTCCTTGAAAGAATACTGCTTGTTGACGCGTGGCTGGCTTGAAGAGCCACTCGCCTTGACCGGTTGAGGTTTGGCGGGAGATTTGGTCTCCGTTGCCAAATTATCCTTCCGCTTTGTCTGGAGGGATGTGTCTGGCGCACGCCTGGTTGACCTCTCTGGCCGTGGCTTCCCTTCTTCTGCCCTGACGCGGGCAACAATCTCCTCAGCCTGTTCACCTTGTTGGACCAACTGCTTCCAGGTGCGGCTTTCAGCAACTCCTATTTGAGTAAGGCGTGAGGTTTGGAGATTGTGGCAGCATGTTTCTACCAGGGTGACCTGGGTCATGCCGCTGGGACATCAGAGTGCCACATTCCGAAATCTTTCCACGAAAGATTTAACGGACTCTCCCTTTCGCTGTTTGGTAGCCAAAAGGGTGGGCATCGTGACTTCCGAGTCGTCTTCGAAGAAGCGCGTTAGGAATAGCTTCTCCAAATCACCCCAGTTCTTGATGGAGCCCTCCGGGAGTTTCATAAATCATTCGAAGGCGAGCCCTTTCAGGGTGCCAATGAACAGACGTGCCAAGATGGCATCATTGTCTACTACATTCCCTGTTTGGGATTTAAAGTAGTAGAGGTGTTGGTTGGGTGACCCCTTCCCATCGAATGCTTGGAGGGTTGGAGCCTTAAACTTGGGCGAGTATGGAACCAAGTCCCACTCGGCCGGATAAGGCCGGACCACTCCCGCTTCCTGGAGGCCTTTACGGTTGGGGAGGGCCTCAAGGCGTTGCTCTAATTGATTCATTCTTTTGGAATGAATCTTCTCCTGATTTTGGTCGTCCTTCCCTTGCGACGAGGATTTGGACGAGGTCGAGGTGGGCTTCTCTTCATCAGGGTGCACAGAAGACGAGCTTTCTCCCTCTTTTTTTCTTGCCCTTAGACTTTTTAGGGGGAGATTTCTTCCTGTCTTCGAGCAACTGCGCAAGCATCTGCTTGAGAGAGTCGATAGATTCCTGTTGAGCAAGAATCATATCGAGTTGTTCCTTCTGAACCTGGGCTTGCTGATCCAGGCATCGGGCCGTCTCCTCAGGAGTGCTTGTCATGTAGATGAAGGCCTCCTTCTCTATTGGAAGAGTTTGAGGCCTGCGATTCTGCTACTGCAAGGTGAGAGTCGTTCACTTCGATGCCCCGGGCTAGGGCATTATAATCAATCGGGGGGATGGCCCTGGTCCGGGTACGAGTGTGTCGATACACTCCTTCCGGTTCAGAGTCAGACTCGTCAGAGCTGACTGCAGGCTGTTTTCCTCTGCTCCTGCTTGTCATATTCGCAGTGAGCTCTGGGTATTCAGCGTCAGAGAACATCCTCCGCCTATGAGAGCGTCTTCTTTTGGCTGATGGGGGTATCAGGGTCAGCTGTCTAACTAAAGACTGCTGGTGCACACCTGAACCACAACGGCACTTGGAGAGCATAGAGATGAGCCGTTGGCAGCAACATGATGAAGTGACCTGATTGGCACTTCTTTTCTTCGTCAAGTAATCCCTCAGATCCACGGGAGGGGGATCGATGAGATTAACCTCGCAACGTCGAAGACGGGAGGCATTCATATGCTGTACAGCCTGGACGCGGGTTTCAGGGACGCGGCTTTCGCGTCGCGGCTGTAAGACGCGCGTCTGGCGTCTCTGTTGAGACGAGACACGATTGTCGCGTTGCCGCTTAGTGCGTCGGGGCAAAAGAGTTTGAGAGAGAGTGGGTTGTTGGGCCCCACGCCTATGGGGGCGTGCCTCTTGCGCTTGACGAGGCGCAGAGGTTTCACCTTGGCGTTTGATAAGTTGGTCTTCAGAGGACCTAACTTGGGGAGTCTCGCGTTTGGGCCGCCAAACGCGGACTTCGCGCGCTGGATGCGGCGCAGCTAAGACGCCAGTTTGTGCGATGCATGCAGCCTCAGTTGGACAATCAGAAGTTCCAACTTGAAGCCGACGCGCACGCCTCCTCTGACGATGCTCCACATTTCGGTTGCGTCGTGGAGGTGGAGAGAGACCAACGACGACCTGATGCTGGACACCAGAGATTTTGACCACGCGGGTCTCCTGAGAGACGCTGACGCGTGTGTTCCGCGCGGCGCGGTTGGTCGCAACGGCAGTTGTGCCTGAGACCACGCGGGCCTCCTGAGAGGCGTTGGCGCGTGTATCCTGCTTGGCACAGTTGGCAGCAGCGGCGCCCGAGAGAGCCTCAGATCGGGCTTCGGGCCATTCCCCGTCGAGACCCTGCGGCAGACTCGGGTCCTTGGGCTCTTGGAGCCGGAAGAGAGAAACTCTTCGTACTTCGCCTGGTCGAACTCGATAACTAGCGATTCGACCATCTTCCCCTTACGGAGGACGTCACCTTGCGCCACGACTTGTTCGTCAGTGACAAATGTAGTCCCCAGCGGAGTCGCCATCTCTTGTACGCACGCGGAGAAGGTACGAGCTCGAAGTAAGATTTCCTTGAATCAAATTGAAAAATTACAACGGACTAGTATTCCGGTTACAAGGGAGGGAGGATGTTGAGTCTTGAATCCTCCCTTTGTTTAAGGCTGGGTTCTTCAAGTGGCGATGGAGAGTGAATCTTTTTCTCCGTTGACCGGGTGACCGTCTAGACTTTCGGGGATCTTCTCTTCGGCTGGTAGAAGGAGTAGCACAGCTCTGTCTACCAAAACTCTCAAAGAGAAGGTAGGCAAAGAGCAACTTGTACGCAGCAAGCTTGCTGAAGAGTTGAGCTCTCTCTTGCTTCTCTCTCTGTCTGCCTGTGTGTAGTCTGTTGTCTATCTCTTGTTTCTTGTGTCGTGTTCCTCCATTCCTCATAGCGGCGGGGCTATTTATAGAGGTTTCAGAGGTGAACGTGCCCCCTAAAAATGCTCCACAATGAGGGGCTAACTTCCCCGCTATGTGGGCGGTGACTGGCCCCATAACCAGGGCGGTTATAACCGAGACGCGGGCCTTGGACCCTCGCGTCTTGAGGTTGAGACGCGGGTGTCGAGCCCACGCGCCTTGATGTTGAGATGCGGGTGTTGAGCCCACGGCCTTGATGTTGAGACGCGGGTGTCGAGCCCTCGCGCCTTGATGTTGAGACGCGGGTGTCGAGCCCACGCGCCTTGAGGTTGAGACGCGGGTGTCGAGCCCACGCGCCTTGAGGTTGAGACGCGGGTGTCGAGCCCTCGCACCTTGATGTTGAGACGCGGGTTTGGACCCTCACACCTTGATGCTGAGACGCGGATGGCCATCATTAGTCCTGCGTCTAGAACCTGAACCTCTGCCTTTTTAATGGCTTGTCTTTTAATGATTTTTAGACAGCCTACAATTTGTAGTTGAGAAATCTCACCAGTTTGTGATGGATAAATGTCCGCCATAAGTGACTAGACACTCTTGATCAAACCTGTCAGAGCACACATGGAAGAGACACCTTTCAGGTAAGGAGTATCAGTGTAGTACCATCCTAAGACTCTCAGGTGTGAGAATAAGTAGGTGAAAAGGTGGGAGGGCCGAGCAGAAAAAAATTTCCGGTGTGTTTTGGTGTGGACTGGCAGAGGAAAACTGTCAGTGTGGTGAGGCATGTGCTTTGAGGGTTAGAGAAGCGACCTCCATCTTCTTGGAGAAGAAAGATACTACATACCTGACACGGATGCTCATGTGGAGGCGAAATTGATGAATTGTTGTAACTGCGCAGTTTGCTCATGTTAGATTTATTGTAACGGCCGTGATCATCGACGCTGATTGGTTGGGATTATACGCAGGGAAATCTGTCACTGTCCATAACTCTGCGCTGACAGGGGCGTTATTGGAATTGAAGAATATAAATGCGAATCTTTGAGTTGAATTATGGCGAGATCCGTTGATCGAATCAATTGGATGATGGTTGGAGTGTGTTCTCCTTCCATTGGGGATGAACGTGATATTTCACATGTTCAATTCCGACTTCGAATGAATGAGATATTCAAGTCTAAAGATTGCCTAATTTAAAGCCAAAATGGGACTAAAGGTAGCTAAAAGCATTTAGTCCCACATTGACCATGAGATGGAAGTTCGTGGTGTATAAATAGAGAAAATTGAGAACAAAGGGCGTGCCCTTTGGGTACTTGGAGTTTTCGCGCGCGAAAAGGAGGAAACTATGCCCGCACGTGCGCGCGGCGCCGCGCCGCCGCTGGCGGCGGCTGGCCGGCCGGCCGGCGCCAGGCTCGGGCTCTGGGTTCGGTTCGGGTTCCCTACCCGGTCTGGTTCTTTTTGAATCGGGTCTCGCGAGTATGGGTTGCGACCGAACCAAACCCGCTCCGCTCCGGATCCGAACCGCCCGCCAACGGTTGTCTGCAAACGGATCCGAACCGCCCGCCAACGGATGTCTGAAAACTGTTTGTGCGGTTGGGCAGTTGGACTGAACGGTTGCGACGGTTCTATCCGAACCGCCGCAACTGTTGGAAATTCGCGGACCAGAATGCCCCTCCCGGAGCGCTATAAATAGCGCTTCGGTTTCCCTTTCTCAGACACACCAACACAAAACAAATAAATCTCTTCTCTCTCTCTATCTGAGTTCTGAAGCAAGCCTGCGTTCTGAACTGGCAGTGGAGTTCTGAAGCGACTTCCAGCGAGAAGTAGGAAAGCGACTTCCAAAGAAAATTCTGCAAAATTCGTTCTGAAAGAGGGCTCAGAAAATTCAACAGATTCTTTTAGAGAATTTTGAGGTGCTACTCCAAAGTAAAGACAAATATTCATTCGAAATTTGTCCTTGTCCCGCTGCTTCAACGATCCTGTGAAGGTACTGGTTGACTACGGTTCGACCGTACGGTGATTTGGTAGTGCTGTCCAAATACCGTGAAGGAGTGTTGTATCTTGGGAGACCAGCGTCCATTATCCCGTTAGCACCGGTGCGAGGGACGTAATTGTCTTAAGGAGATTCGCTCTAAGCGTACCTCACTCCAAATACTGTATAAGTGGATTAAGTCCTTTATACAGGGGATATACTTTATAGTATATCGAGACTGATTTAGATTCAGTCTAATTGGTGTTTAACCAAGGAAGGAAATTGAAAGGTGGTTCTTAAATTAAGGAACGTTCTATTGAACGGAAAACCTCCCACCTGATATTTGCCGACCTGGCCAATTAGATCGTTGATATTTCAGTGATCTTGAATAGTTGTCAGATTGATTCCTGTTAAGCAGATCCCAACAATCTTAAGACAATTACGATTGAAGTTTCTTACTTCTGTTCTGCTTGAACTTGCAGAAAATGTCTGAGACTAATCAAGATAGCTCTAGCAAGGCACCAAACATGCAGCTACAAGCTTTGATGCCTACTCCACTTCCTAACCCGAAGCCGGAGAAGCCAGAAAAATTTGACAGCACAGAATTCAAGAGGTAGCAACAGAAGATGCTCTTCTACTTGACCACTCTTCATCTGGCCAGATTCCTGCAAGAAGATCCACCAGAGCCCGCAACTTTGCATGGACTCAATGTGACTTTCTTTGCCGAAATTATATTTTAAATGGACTGGATGACTCTCTTTACAGTGTCTACAGTCCTATCACAACGACAAAGAAGTTATGGGCCAGTCTTGACAAAAGTACAAGACAGATGATGCTGGTACCAAAAAGTTCGTCGTAGGACGATTTCTAGAGTACAAAATGGTGGACAGCAAGACTGTAATCAGTCAGGTGCAAGAGTTCCAAATTATCTTGCACGAGATAGAAACCGAAGTATGATCCAACCTGAAACATTTCAGGTTGCTACTATCGTGGAGAAACTCCCACCTGCGTGGAGAGATTTCAAGAACTACCTGAAGCACAAGCGAAAGGAGTTGAAGTTGGAAGATCTCATTGTGAGGCTTCGAATCGAGGAGGACAACATAAAGTCTGAGAAAAGGAGCAGTAAGAACTCCTACGAAGCAAAAGCCAATGTGATCGAAGACTCAAAGGGGAAAGCGTCTACTTTCAAAGGCTTAAAGCGGAAGAAGACTTCCCAGGGGTACAAAGGCAAGGTCCAAGAAGGTAAGAACATGCGCTTCAAGGGAACCTGCCACATCTGCAACAAAGAAGGGCATAAGACGAATGAATGTCGCAGCCGTCTTAAAAAGAACAAGAAGAGCCATCCACAGGCAAACTTGACCGACCATGAGTCGCTAAGCCTTTCAGCTGTGATGTCAGAAGTAAATTTGACAACCAACAATAAGGATTGGTGGGTAGACACTGGGGCTACTCGGCACATCTGCTCTGAGAAATTATTATTCTCTGAATATCAAATATTAGAGCAAGATGAGCAACTATTCATGGAAATTCAGCCGTCTCAAAGGTTGAAGGAAAAGGCAAGGTCATCCTGAAGTGGACATCGGGGAAAGAGCTTACTCTGAACGATGTGCTACATGTTCCAGATATTCGCAAGAATCTGATATCTGGATCAATTCTTAGTAAGAAAGGATTTAGAATGGTTTTTGAATCAGATAAATTTGTACTTACTAAGGGAGGGATGTATGTGAGAAAGGGTTATCTTGTTGATGGACTTTTTAAAGCCAATATTGCAGTGGTAGATAAAAAGTCTGTGTATTTGTACCCGAAGCTTATAAATAAAGGAAAATCTTCTGTTTATTTGCTTGAGTCTCCTATTTTGTGGCATGCTAGATTAGGGCATGTAAATTACAAGTCATTAAAGAACTTGTCTAATCTGGGATATATTCCTAAACTCAACTTGGAAGAAATTCGCAAGTGTGAGATTTGTGTGGAGGTCAAGTTGGCGAAAAATTCATTTCACTCAATTGATCGAAATACAGAACCTTTAGGGTTAATTCATAGCGATCTGTGTGACTTGAAGTTTATGCCAACTA
The DNA here is from genome assembly GCA_038442645.1 of Agave tequilana. Taxonomy (NCBI): domain Eukaryota; kingdom Viridiplantae; phylum Streptophyta; class Magnoliopsida; order Asparagales; family Asparagaceae; genus Agave; species Agave tequilana. Next base: position 24,217 of record JAVJIF010021919.1, on the reverse strand, counting down.
GAGGCAGTAAAAAGTATTTTATTACTTTCATTGATGACTGTACAAGATACTGTTATGTGTATCTTTTAAACAGTAAGGATGAGGCAATAAATATGTTTTAACATATAAAGCCGAAGTTGAGAATCAACTCAATAAGAAAATCAAATTCTAAAATCCGATAGAGGCGGAGAATATGAATCAAATGATTTTAGTGAGTTATGTGCTAATCTTGGTATAATCCATCAAACAACAGCACCATATACTCCTCAGCAAAATGGAATTGTTGAACGGAAGAACAGAACTTTAAAGGAGATGGTAAATTCCATGCTCGTAAGTTCTGGAGCTCCGCAGAACTTGTGGGGGGAAGCTCTATTAACTGCAAATTATATTCTAAATAGAGTACCCCACAAGAAACTTGGTCTAATACCATTCGAGTTATGGCATGGAAGGACACATTCCTACCATTACCTCAAAATGTGGGGGTGCCTTGCAAAGGTGCTGGCACCATTATCTAAAAAGACTAAGTTGGGAGTAAAAACTATGGACTGCATATTCATAGGTTATGCCTTGAATAGTAGTGCCTACAGATTTCTGATTCATAAATTAGAAATACCAGATATTCATGTAAACATGATTATCGAACCTAGAGATGCTGTGTTCTTTGAAGATATTTTTCCATATAAAAGGGAAACATATAAGACTTCTGGGAAAAGAACACATGAGATGGCATTAAGGGACGAAAGCCCCGAGGAACTGACTGTTAATGCGGAAATTGAACCAAGAAGAAGTCAGAGATCTAGAATCTCAAAATCTTTTGGTCCAGATTTCATAGCATACGCTATTGAAAGCGAGCCTCAAACATTTAAAGAGGCTATGTCAACCCCAGAAGCACAAAATGTTATATACAACGGTAAGTCTAGACATATTCGTCGTAGACATAATACCATGAAGCAGTTGCTCTCAAATGAAATTATGTCTATTGACTTTGTATCGTCAAAGATAATTTAGCGGATCCGCTTACTAAAGGTTTAAGTGGAGAGCGTATAAACTGCGCATCGAGGGGAATGGGTCTAAAAGCCTAACCTTACTGAGTCAGCTTAATGGAAACCTCACTTAGCGACTGGAGATCCCACGGACTAAGTTCAAGAGAAAAAACTAGTTATAATTGACTCAGCAAGTAAGCACTTGGGAGCTTGACTCCAATCCATTCCTAAGGTGCACATAAGTGCCTTTCTACAAGTGGATTAAGGATAAGCTTAATGCTTTTAATGATGCCTATATCTTGTTACTAAGCAAGTGTAGTAGAGTAGACTACTCTTAATAGGACGATCACCTATGTGAGTATAGAGTTGGGTCGGCTCTTTGGGAATTTCTATGGAGGCTGTTATTCCCTAAAGATACTCTCTGAAACCAAGAATGTCCAGGGCCAAAACGGACACAACCGAGAATCAAAGTTGATTTGAAAAGTCACTGTGTGAAGCTTGTTGACTTGGCTTACACCAACGGCTAACAGTTCAAGACCTAGTTCACTGATTAGCCAGTAAGTCCGATAAAGCTTTCGCTATGGAAGGTTCAAGACCTAGTTCACATATCCTGATGCAGTTTCTTTTCTAAAGTACCTTTCACAATTGAGTCAGTCTCTTTGTGTGTCATTTCATTGAATCTCCATTCATTGTGGGGGATTGTTAGAATTGAAGAATATAAATGCGAATCTTTGAATTGAATTATGGCGAGATTCGTTGATCGAATCAATTGGATGATGGTTGGAGTGTGTTCTCCTTCCATTAGGGATGAACGTGGTATATTCACATGTTCAATTCCGACTTCGAATGAATGAGATATTCAAGTCTAAAGATTGCCTAATTCAAAGCCAAAATGGGACTAAAGGTAGCTAAAAACATTTAGTCCCACATTGGCCATGGGATGGAAGTTCGTGGTGTATAAATTGAGAAAATTGAGAACAAAGGGCGTGCCCTTTGAGTACATGGAGTTTTCGCGTGCGAAAAGGAGGGAACGGTGCCGGGCCGGGCTCGGGTCTGGGTCGGTTCGAGTTCGGGTTCCCTACCCGGCCTGGTTCTTTTTGAATCGGGTCTCGCGGGTATGGGTTGCGACCGAACCAAACCCGCTCCGCTCCGGATCCGAACCGCCCGCCAACGGTTGTCTGCACACGGATCCGAACCGCCTGCCAACGGATGTCTGAAAACTGTCTGTGCGGTTGGGCGGTTGGACCGTTGTGCGGTTTGGACAGTTGGGCGGTTGGATCGAACGGTTGCGACGGTTCTGTCCGAACCGCCGCAACTGTTGGAAATTTGCGGACCAGAATGCCCCTCCCGGAGCGCTATAAATAGCGCTCCGGTTTCCCTTTCTTAGACACACCAACACAAAACAAATAAATCTCTTCTCTCTTCTCTCTCTCTCTCTCTCTCTATCTGAGTTCTGAAGCAAGCCTGCGTTCTGAACTGGCAGTGGAGTTCTGAAGAGACTTCCAACGAGAAGTAGGAAAGAGACTTCCAAAGAAGATTCTGCAAAATTCGTTCAGAAAGAGGGCTCAGGAAATTCAACAGATTCTTTTAGAGAATTATTGTCTGAATCTGGGACTTCTGAAGAAGAATATTCTTCAACCTTCCTTCGTCCTCAACAGTGGGTGCTACTCCAAAGTAAGGGCAAATATTCATTCGAAATTTGTCCTTGTCCCGCTGCTTCAATGAGCCTGTGAAGGTACTGGTTGACTACGGTTCGACCGTACGGTGATTTGGTAGTGCTGTCCAAATACCGTGAAGGAGTGTTGTATCTTGGAGACCAGCGTCCATTATCCCGTTAGCACCGTACGGGGGACGTAATTGTCTTAAGGAGATTCGCTCTAAGCGTACCTCACTCCAAATACTGTATAAGTGGATTAAGTTCTTTATACAGGGGATATACTTTATAGTATATCGAGACTGATTTAGATTCAGTCTAATTGGTGTTTAACCAAGGAAGGAAATTGAAAGGTGGTTCTTAAATTAAGGAACGTTCTATTGAACGGAAAACCTCCCACCTGATATTTGCCGACCTGGCCAATTAGATTGTTGATATTTCAGTGATCTTAAATAGTTGTCAGATTGATTCCTGTTAAGCAGATCCAACAGGCGTTACACGTTACGTGGGAAGGATGGAGCTGCATAACTGTCAGCGGAGATCAAAATAATCTGTTGTTGGAGCTTCAGGTTCGGAACTGAAGCCTTCGGAACAGAGATGATTTCGGAGTGGAGAAAATCTTGAGGAGGTGAGGATTTCGGAGTGATAAAAGCCTCGAAATGACGGAATGCGGTTTCGATCGAAAATATCTTCAGGATAGAAGACGGCTTCGAGAAGACCGGATGTGACAAAAGTTTCGGAATAGGCTCTGTAAGTTATAGTTGTCTCGAAAAATCACTTTGTAGGTCAAATTTTGACCCCCTATAGAGCTAAATTCGATTCGTTCCGGTCTCGTGATCATGCACGCAGTTTTTGGTTTCGGGACCAATCGAATCATGCGCGTAGCGTTTCGGTCGAGCGACTCGAGCCTATAATTCCGCTTTCATTGAGAGTCCTGGACCCGAACTCTCTACATCACAACTTTTAGAGAGAGAGAGATGGAGGACGAAGAGCATGAGGTGTACGGCGGCGAGATCCCCGATGTGGCCGACATGGACGCCGACGTCGACATGACCACCCGAACCGGCGAGGAGGCCGTCAAGGTAGTCTATCTCTCACCACCATCTCCTCGACCAGTCGACGTTTAAACCCTAACCCTAACCCTAATCTTTGCGATCCCTGGATCCAGTTGCAGGAGCTTGACGAGATGAAGAAGCGGCTGAAGGAGATGGAGGAGGAGGCGGCCGCCCTCCGTGAGATGCAGGCCAAGGTCGAGAAGGAGATGGGAGGCGTTCCAGGTCCAAATCCCCTCTTTTTTCTGCTCTACTTTTAGGGTTTCATTCTCGTTGGTTGCTCTTGATCATCCAATCCAATCCAATCTAGATCATCAATTGCAGTTTGATGGGTCTTTGATCGCACACTTGATTATGATTATTCCTAGCAGATATTTAAGATTGTCTTTCTATTTAGAGATGCAGTTTTTATTCTTGGTTGATTTTAAGGATGGCTTCAGTTTTTGTTGTTGGATTTATTAGTGGATAATACATTAGTTGACTTTTTGGAATATCTGTTTTCAGAAACTATGTAGAATTAATGTATAAGCTAGCAAAATGTGCTCCTTATAGGATAGTCAGATTTCATGATTTAACTATTTTAAGGACTGGCTTTCTTATTTTTTCTGGTTAAACAATCTATCTCGTCTGAGAAAATGATATTACCTTTTGAACTTATACTCTTGCATGGAAGTTCAGCTTCAAAATTGAGGAAATCTATTAACTTATAAAATAATTAAACGCTAGTAATGATTTTTAACCTAAATCAAGGAGACTCGTGAGATTTATTTAGACAGTTACTAGGGTCTAGGGGAATTATAGCTTTTGTTCCTTAATGTTGTTAAATTGGTTTTTCCGCTTTTGAACATGTTATAGGCCTTCTCCCGATGTTGCATCCAGATTTGTGGACGTTGCCATGTTGGCATTATTTGTTATTTCTTTTAAAGTTCATTGTGGCAAGAGAGCTTTCTATGAATCCTAGAAGGCTGTTTGGCCCGGAGGAAGTTCTATCTTATTGGTCAGAGTTTGACTCTAGTTCATACGCCTATAAATCCCGCTAATCATTAAAATTGTAAATTTTATAGATTAAGAGTAAAGTTGATAAATTTTCTATGTGTTCACTTTCATCTTATGGCTCAAATCAAGCCAAATGGCACAACTAAATCATATATAATTTGTAAAAATAAACTCAAAATCATTTAATTTTTTGGTGCGCACAGATCCTGCCAGTGCAGCTGCAACTCAGGCAAGCAAGGAGGAGGTAGATTCTCGGTCAGTTTTCGTTGGTAATGTGAGTTCTATGAAATCCCAATTAAGGCCGCTTTGTTTGATTACATGAAATCTGACTCATGTTCCTATTTTTGAATTCTGTTTTTGTGATTTTTCAAATTGCCAATCTCCTTTCGCTTCATTTATTCTTTAGCACAAACGATTTTAATTTGAGTTTATGTGTTATTCACAATATGCTTAGGTAAGGGCATGCACATTGATTTTCCTAGGTAATATCTTACTTCACACAATAGCAATTTGTTTTTCTGGCTATAGTTTTGATTATGTGTTGTCAAGTATTGTTATTGCAGAAGTAACTATTCAACAGATTTAAAGGTTAGAGGTTGATTTCTTGTTGTTCATGACAGGAAGCCCAAGGAAACAAACTAGAGGTTATAAGTTAGTGATGAAATAATATGGAATATGGAATGCCACATACATTGCCCTTATCGTTTTTAAATACGCATTTTAATACCATTTCAAAACCTTAATGGTATATGCTTGACTTCATGCAGTCTTTAAACAATTGCATAATTTCATGGTATTACCATCCGTTTCCTGCTTATTACTGGATCAAAGACAGACCATAGCAAGGATTGGTGTCTGTGGCGTGTTAATGTGTGTTTGTCTGTTTTTTCTTTTTGGGGGAAGGGGTGGGTGGTGGTTTGACGTGTTTCTTTGAAGAAGTAGTAGCAACGTCTGCAGACAACCTTGTCTTGGCAATAAGCATGAGAATACTATTGTAATGCAAAGCATATGAATACATGGAAAGGACATTTAGCAACAAAGGAGTTCAACTATGAAAGTAAAAGAGCCCAGAGTGACTGCAGGTGGTGAACAATGATTAGTAGAGTGCCCCCGAAAACCGGTTGTGGCTGAAATTGGTTCGGAAATATTTTACTAGTGTGGCAATAGAAACTAATTCATTTTAACTGGAGACAGTCCAAAAAATTATTAGCCTACAATATTGTAATTTGTAATGGAAGTCTCAGGCTACAGAACCCACCCTTTTTGTAGTTGGATTGGTTGCAGAAGTTTACAAGTGGATGGTTTGGCATTAATTTTTAAGGGGTGCGGAGGAGGAGGGTTTTTTTTTTTAGCGGAGGGGGATCGTATAAACTCAATAAAAATCCTTGAAAAGTTCAGGCCTCAATATTTACCTTCTGTAGGCATTATTAAAGACATATTCTATATAGTTTATTCAGAGCTCTATAAAAGGCTAATCAAAATCCTATAGAGAAAAATTAGCTCTAACGGGGATGCACATGGATGGGAGGTGAATTAGGATTTGGGTCCAGGAAGGATTTTTGAGAGAGAACATTTAGTAATAATTGTGTCTTATACAGTGGGAGTTAGAGTTATATGATTATATAATATTTTGCAAATTTCAGAGTTTTTCAGAATTTTAAGGGGAAAAGGTGGAGGTTTTGTGGTATTTGTGTGCGACAAACATGGTTAGAGAGGCCTTTTTAGAAATCCTTTTAGTTGCTAAATTTTGTAAAGATGTAGTGGGAATCAAAATTCTGGTATTATTCGATGTGCTGGTCTTAATTTTTAACAAGTTATCCTGTTGTTGGGTATAAAATAATCTGTATACTCAGAAGTTGCATATATTTTCTGTGTCATTGGTGACATGGTTCTGATTGAGTTCCTAACTATTTATTTTGTTGTGCTCATGGCAAAAAAGGTTTCCCTTGTGCAGTGACTCATATTCTAAATACTAGCAATATGAGGTCCTATATTTAGGGGCTATTTGGTTGGACGTAAAAGGTCGTAATTCGTAAATGACTTACAACCCAATTATAACTACGGTGTTTGTTTGGACCGTAATTCGTAAATGACTTGCGCAACTCAACTACTACTCACTTGCAACCCAATTATCACTCACTTATAGTTAATTTTGTGGTCTTGCAAATTTGTAGTATTTTTTATATTAATATTAATTTTTTAATATTTAACATTTTTAGTATTTATTTGCAATATTAAAAATTTTTAAATCACCAAATAGTTAATTTTGTGGTCAACTTTTTCACTTACGACTTACACATTACGACAACCAAACACCATAAAATACAATACACTTTCCCACTTACAATTTTATATTACCAACCAAACACCGTAAAATTTACATGCATGTAATTCATTTACAACTGTAAATTACCAATTACGACTTACGAATTACGGCCAATTACGACAACCAAACAGACCCTTATTGTGTGTTCTTGCTGTTGGAATTTAGTGATTCAATTACTAGTAATGGTTGCCTCTTCAAAAAAAAAAAATGCCCTAGAAGTGGTTGGAGTTGGAGTACTGTCGCAGCTAGTTTTAGTTTATAAGTTTGGTTAAGAAGTAGGATATTATGGAGATGTTTGATTATTAGAGTCTTATTGTAATTAGAGTTTTGGTTATTAGAGAGAGAGAGAGAGAGAGAGAGAGAGAGAGAGAGAGAGAGAGAGTTTTCTATTGCTATAGTGGAACTTCTATTACCATAGTTGGAAATGAGAACCTAAATAGGGACGTTTGGGGTAATAGTTATAAGAGTGCATGAGAATCAAAAAAGCCGCTGTGACCAAGAACTGCGAGTAGCAGGTGAGTAGTAGAATGAAAGTACTGAGTGAGTGTTCACTGTTCAGTCCTTCATGAACAAATGTTTTTAGTAAAGTTTAGACAGATCTTTTATCATTCAAGTTGCAGTGAAAAAAAGTAGTTTGGAAAAGACTGCAATTACCAATGATACAATTAACTGAATTGAAAGGTCTTAAATATCTTTATTGTCCATTCAAACTTCCATAATGAGTAACCATACACCGGTTACTCAGGACAGAATTTTATCACTGTACAAGATTTAGAATCAGATAGTTTTGCATTAGCTGTCCATACATCTTTTGTCTAGCTGGTGGAATTGTTCAGATCACTGGTTTTTTTGCTGATAATGTATGTTAAGTGTTGGCGCGTTGAGGAGAATTAAAGGCATCAGTTTGGTTTGGTATTATGTTTCATTCTCATACATTTGTTTAGTTTCTATTGTCCGGCTTGGTATTATGTTTCATTCTCATACATTTGTTTAGTTTCTATTGTCCGGCATTAGTGTAAAGTATAACTTAAAGTACACTTTAAACTCTGTTGATTTTGATTGTTGACTTTGTAGCGTGTTTGCCTAATTGTGAAAAGAGCTCCTATGTCTTCTCCGATATAGAGTACAGCATCGATAATAAAATAGTATATTGTGCATGTACTGTGTCCTTTTGATAAATTATATTTCTTATATTCGGTTCCAGTGAGATTTGATATGTCGAAATATGTTTATTAAGTATGTCCAATATATTTATTAAGCATTTCATGTCATAACTGACATGCAATTGTTCTCAGACAAGAACATAAATACTGTAATTAGTCTGCTGAATGCTGGTAAATTCTTGATTACCCAGTATGCTATATCATATCCTGGATTTGATTATATTTCATGCTTGTGGAAAACACTGAATTTTTTACTTGTGATTTAGGCATGAATATGAAGCGGCTCTACTTCTGCTCATTACTCTGGTTTTCATCATATACTGAATTGTTGGGTTTTGTAGATTTTTTGTTTTACTGCCTTTCTCCTTTTCTTCTTTCTTTCTTTTTACCTTGAATCATGAATGCCACTGTGCTTTTAGTTGTTGCATCATTTTTTCGAGTCATCTTATGACCGTATGTCTTGAAATGGTCGCAGGGTCCCTCTTCACTCTTCAAGTTCTCCAATACTGGGTACTTGGAATTCCAGGAAGCTTTGATACATATAATACCGTTGGCTTTAAAAAAGTATAGTTATATGATACTCGTAAAAATTAGAGGGCAGAAAGAAAAAAATAAAGAAAGGAAAAAACAGCCAAAAAAATGAAAAAAAAAAAACGTTGATTAGAGTGCAAAAGAAAAATGAAAGGCGAAAAAAAAGAAAGAATATATGACAGTCAAAAATTTAACTCAAGTCCAGATTCTACAAGAGAAAGGTAGGCAAAAAAAGTAAAAATATCTGGAAAGCCTTCTAGAATATAGATAACACTGCTATGAGGAATCCCGGACTAAAGCTTGAGAGGTGTTATGCAACTGAAGAAGTCAAAGTCTTCTGTTCTCTGGTGCTGGAAGTGGGAGTTCATCTGGAGTATAGTCACCTTGCAGCCTGTGGTGAGAGGTCCATGATCTCTTGCTCGTGACCTTGATAAGTTTTTCTTTCTTTTTTCCGCCATATTATTCTGGACGTATATGTGATGTTGAATTGCTTGTACATGTTAGTGTCTTGAAGTGCACACTTATTTTTGGGGAAGTTGGTCATGGAGGCTTCAATGCTCCAATCATTAATTCCTTTTAGTATTTATTTTCTAGAGACATAAGATATCTCCTCATACAAATAATAGGTTTATATTTTAATCATCTTAAGTTCAATCTTGAACCCACCAAACTTGTTTTTTCCTCCTGAAACTCTTGAAAGATTTATTCATTTGATGTGCCCTTCTGCTAGATATTTTTTCTGGCTACTCAAAAGTATTATCTTACGTACTTGTGATCAGAACGAGCATAAGCCACCATCAACCAATATCAAAAGTTTTCTGCTGGCTAATTGTTATCTACTAAGTAGTAATCTTGATGTGTGAATATTGTGGTCTGTTTTATAAATTGTAGATTAAGAATCACTATGACATTCTACAGGTAAACTTAAAAATATGGTCCACTGGATAGAGTAAATGCACCTGAATTTCAAATCCAATATTTATGTTATATGTGTTACTTTTAGTCGGTGAGCTGTTGAAAACAGGCGCGTTGATGTTTATTAGTAATATCCATCTTGGCAAAAAAGTGAGTTGTTTGCGACACAAGTGTCTTATTAGATATAGGGGTATTTTTTGGAAGAACATCTGGTATATACATTGATCTGAAATGTGTATGCGTGTATGAAAATCAACAATAAAACATTCAATCAACACTTCACCAGCATGAAGCGGTTGTGATAGAAAATGATTAAAACTAATAATGTAGAGATAGATGTAAACAAAATACCATGTGCGAGTTAATCCAATTCAATCGTGAATCAATTAAAGAATATATTATGCAACAAAAGATTTTACGATCAATATTAAATCTATTGAATAATAAGTAAGCATATACGTATAATCTCATGTTTGTGGACAACAGTTAAATCGATAAAATACTAGAGATTAATTATCATATTCGAAATAATAGATATGAATTAGAAACATACCTAGTGAGGATCATGTCGATTTCAATGTCCTATGATGACTGTAGATATGTAGACCTCGTCGTCATGAACGCAACAACTCGAAAGTCGTCTAAATTGGAGTTCGGATGTGAAAGTTACGATCCGAAAATGAAGATAGTGTACTAACGGGTCTGTTTTGTATTGGACCAGTTACTGTAGCACACGAGTGCACTGTAGCAGTCGTGAGTCCAGTACTGTAGCATTTTTTAAACATTTTTTTGTCACATGGGGAAGGGATAGATAAAAGAAAAGAGAGGAGAAAAGAAAGGTTTTCTTTTTTATTTTCTTTTTCTAGGGTTTTTTTGTAGAAAGAATTTTGAATAGAGAAAAGGAGAGGTAGGGAAGGGGAACAGGGGATAGGCTAGTTAAGGCTTCACACCACTGATCTAGAATTTTTCTAGGGGTTCACACACAAAAAGAGACTTGGGAGAGATCACAACTCACACAAATTTGAAGAAAACTTTCATAATAATAATTCATTGCCTATTGTTTGATACAAGAGGCTTTTATACATTTTTTTTTACAAAATTTGAATACAACTCAATCTTTAATCAAAATAGAATTACAACTCTAAAATAAAGAAAATAAATTAATATACAACTCCAAAATGAAGAAACTCAAAATAAAGAAACTAAAATGCATAGAGTTCTACTACTAGAAAATTAGAACGAGGCATCTTTTCCACGATGGTACACGTATCATACACGTGACTTGATGTTTGCATCATTCTCCCTGTGTTGGAGAGAACTCGACTCCGTCGAGTTTGAAGTGGAAGTGCTTTTATACTGCTTCAATGTTTTAGATTAATTTTTGGCAGATCACTTCGTTCTAGCCATGTATCATCAATTAATACTTTTTTTTGTCCAATAAATCAGATACTTTCAAATCCCACCATCTTGGGTGGTGATAATTTTATCATCTAAGTATTTATCAACTTGATATATTGTATAAGATAAAATATCTGGTAGTAGTGAAAAGAAGAGGCTTTAGTAATAGGCTCATGGGAATGCTCATCAACAAGTGAGATATCAAGACTTTATAATCCATTAAGCAGTCAATATTAAAAGTAGAATTGATGCCAAAATCTATAGGAAGATCTATAATATAAATATTATCATTTAATTTCATTAAGATTTGAAATAGATCAGAATTATAAGCATGCAACTTTTGAACATCACCGACATTAAAAGTATTTAATCTATTCTATCAACTCGTATTCCATGGTTGTTATTGTTTTGTGCAATTTTATCACTGATTTCATCGTGTGGTGTGCACGTGTGATGTAAAAAATGATGCAACTGGTGAGGTAAACTCAATGACTATATATTGATCAGCTATTGAGATAAAGTCTGTGGAGAAATTCGATTTAGTATCTAACATATGTCATAAGGGAAAATGGAATGGTGTTAGCAATAAGGGAGGAAGGGGTTGGTGATCAAAACAGGTAACAACAACAGGATTGGTAGTATAGGAGGCGGAGAAGATGTTGACAGTAGAGCCGATGAAGGGAAAGGACGGGTGATAGTGAACTCTATCACATGAGTGACTTTCAGAGGTATAGTGCCAGCATACTTAGGTGCTCCAGTGGGAACTCGTCATTGATGACAATCTTAAATTGGCTTGGATAATTGGCAGCGACATGGCCTATAATTTTGACATTTTTAGCACTTAGTTGTGAAATTAATCTTAGAAAAGTCTTTTTCAGTGTTCTTTCTTTTATTGATATAAGACTTTTTTTTACTTCTCTAACTGTATGGATCACATAAGGCTACATAAGAACACTACATTTCGAGTTTTGGTTGGAATAATTCAGGATTGGAGTATGTTATCAATTTTAGCCATGATATCGTTAAGTGTTGGTTGGAACTCCATGGTTAGTTCGAGGGAGTGAATTTGGCCAGTGGTGATATCGTTAAGTGTTGGTTGAAACTCCATGGTTTAGTTCGAGGGAGTGAATTTGGCCAGTGGTGATATCGTTAAGTGTTGCTTGAAACTCCATGGTTTAGTTCGAGGGAGTGAATTTGGCCAGTAGTGAAGAAAGTGTTTGACCTATGAGGTTGAACAAATGGGGACGGTCTAAACTTATAAAAATATGGTGGCATATACTTACCATTCAGTTCATCCTTCATTCTACGCCATGTATCAATTGGTCCTTGGCCACATTGTACCTACAATTTCAGTAAATTGGTCCAACATTGACTAGTTTGACTGGTCAGTTTTGTGGTAGCGAACCTGACTTTCTTAATTTTAGATAGCGAGTACCGACTGAAGTACATGTTTATGCATTGTAACCAATTCAAAAAAAATGTGAGGATCCAAATGACCAAAATAATCTTAATGACCATCAAAAGTTAGGACATTCATAGCGGGAAAACTTTACTAGACTCTCCTAGAAGATATGAGTTATGGCTTGTAACGTATGAATCCTAATATGAACGTAAAAGCTAACTAATTTTTTTTGTTTTGGGTTTGGATATTGATTTTTTTGTTTGGTTTTCAAAAAACTTGTTTTTAAAATTGTCGGGTCAGTTAAACCTCAATTTTACCAGTCTAATTGGTCAGGTCGACGTAACTTAGATGAGAGATTTTTCGCACTCAGCGTTCCTTAATTAGAGAATCACATTGAGTACCCTTCCTTGGTTATACACCAATCGTACGAAATTTCAAAGAAAGGTTTCCTTTCAATGTTTCCCAATTTTTATTTTGTTTTTTTGATAAAAAAAATAAGGTAAATGTGATAAAGCAAATAAACAGGAACTAATTATCGAAATCCTACCTAATCGTGCTATGGTACCAAACTGATGTGAAATGTGTATGCGTCTATGGAAATCAACAATAAAACACTCAATCAACGCTTCACCAATATGAAACGATCGTGGGAAAATGATTAAAACTAATAATATAGAGATAGTTGTAAACAAAATAACATGCACGAGTTAATCCAATTCAATTGTGAATCAATTAAAGATCATATATTATGCGATAAAAGATCTACAATCAATATTAAATCTACTGATTATAAGCAAGCAAATACACATAATCTCACATTTGTGGATATCAGTTAAATCTATAGAATATTAAAGATTAATTATCAGATTGAAATAACCGATATGAGTTAGAAATGTAACTGAGGATCATATCGACCTGGATGTCCTGTGATGACTGTAGATGTGTAGATCTCGTCGTCACGAACGCAACAGCTCGAAAATCATCTAAATTGGAGTTTGGATGTGAAAGCTATGACCCGAAAACGAAGACTGTGCACTAGCTTGTCTGTTTTGTATTGGACCCATTACTGTAGCACGCTGGTCGGGTTAATGTACCACGCGGACACACTGTAGCAGTCGGGAGTCCGATAATATAACAATTTTTTTTTTTGAAATTTCTTTTGTCATGTGGGAAGGGAAGGAGAGAGAGAAAGAAAAGAGAGGAGAAAAGAAAAGGTTTCTTTTTTCTTTTTTTTCTAGGGTTTGTTTAAGAGCATAGGAAAAGAGGGAGAGGTAGGAAGGGGGATAGGCTAGTTAGAAGACGTCTCGTTCTAGTTTCCTAGAAGTAGAACTTTATGTATTTTAGTTTCTTTATTTTGAGTTTCTTTATTTTAGAGTTGTATTTTAATTAAGGTAGACCAGATCTAATCAGTTACAGTTTATAGTTCTTATTCTTTAACAGAATTATGAATCTTTATCTGTTTTATATTAATTTCCTATGGTTTTACTGTCAATATGGTATAGTTTTTCTGTTCCTCAATATTTGGCTAATCTCTGTAGTTGATGGGAAATCTATTAAATAGAGGGTATATAAGAAAGTGACAGCGCGGAGAGAATTAAGGAAGATAGTTTATCTGCTGGAATTGATAGCTGTTACATGGAGTGGTGATGAACAAGTGAGGAAGGAAAGAAATGGGTGCTTGAGGAGCTGTTGCATTATAAATCATCAGTGGCTAAGGGCTAAGATGGTGGGTGCCCACAGGATGAGAATCCCAAGCACACACCCATATTCCCTCATGATGTAGTTCTGTAGTTTTAAAAGCTAAAAGTGGTTAGTGTGCTACTTAAATATGTGCAATCAATTCTGACGATATCTCTGGATAATTTTATGTTAGGATCAGGTCTGCAGATTTTAAAACTATTCTTTTTTCTAATATCGTAGTAATTGATATAAACTTCTTGCTTTTAGTTAAGGTTAAGATCTTCTAAAATGAAGAGTTGAAAATTTTCCTCTTTACATGCAGTTAAAATGTGGAAGTAGAATGCAAAAATGATAATTCATTCTATTACAAGTGGAATGATTTTGGATATCTCTTAGATATTTGAATAGTAACTCGGTGGGCAATTCAGTCTTTCTGTAACAGTCAAACCTTCTATGACAAAATATACTTGCACGGGCTGGACATCTCTATGCACTCCCCGCTGTGTTATCTCTTGATAATTATACCGGTTGTCCTGGTTGCCTCAATGTGGCATAATCTATTCTTCCTTGGGTTTACTCAAGAGTATTTTATTACCAGATGATATAAAATCAGCTTTGATGAGGACTTCTCTATTGGCATAATTCAGTCTTTCTGTAACAGTCAAACCTTCTATGACAAAATATACTTGCACAGGGCTGGACATCTCTATGCACTCCCGCTGTGTTATCTCTTGATAATTATACCGGTTGTCCTGGTTGCTTCAATGTGGCATAATCTATTCTTACTTGGGTTCTACTCAAGAGTATTTTATTACCAGATGATCTAAATGAGCTTTGATGAGGACTTCTCTATTGATTATATCCCTTTTCCTTTCTTCCTTTATTTTTCTTTTTATAGGAGGCATTAGTCTGGACTTTAACCTAGGACTTCCAACAACCTGACCCCAGCCCGTTTCACCTGAGGCCGAGGCCTGATTTAGGCCTTGGGACTGTATCTATTGATACCCTATGTCTTGCTCTCTTCTACTTGAAGAATATCTGGTCCATTTTTAGCACTTCAATTTGTCTGGTTTATATCTCTTTTTGAACTTTACTCTTGCAGAACCTGCTGCAAATTCATATTCTCCTCTTCGCTATATTATTGAGATATCGTTATGTATATTGCTGGCAAACACCCATCAATTTGGTCCATTGTGTCTGATTATCTTTCGTCATATTGGAGACAGGTTTCAGGATGTCCTCGATTCTATTCACACCAGGTGTGTGTGTAGTTATTCTTATCTAATACTCCTTGTTTTGGTTCCCCTCTCTCTGTAGAAGCTTTCTATGTTCCATCCATGGGAAGGAGTGCATCATGAGGGTTTCAGGTACATTGTCATAGCTCATCAGTTTGATCTCTTGTACAAGAGTGGTTACCTAATAATTATAAATGCTTCTTCCTTCAATTTCATTTCACGTGATCAACTATTAGCTACAGGTTTTCATTTTCCTTTTGACTCACCATGCAATAGCTTTATATGCCCTCATGCATAAATTTACATTATATATTTTACCTGGTCTTTTTATTAGCAACTATGGAGAGATTATTCCTAATATAGAACAGTTTATACCAATTATTTGCCATGCCTTTTCTTTCTCTTGCATATGTAGCAAATACATTTCTACTGCAATCTGTTAACATGATGTCTAAGATCTATATGCACAATTGCCTATTCTATTTTTCCTGGCATTGCAGGTAGATTACTCATGCACCCCTGAAGAAGTACAACAGCACTTCCAGGCTTGTGGAACAGTGAACAGGGTTACCATTCTCACCGACAAATTTGGTCAGCCAAAGGATTTGCTTATGTGGAATTTCTTGAGGTCGAAGCTGTTCAGGAGGCTCTAAATTTAAACGAATCTGAATTACATGGTCGTCAGCTGAAAGTGAGTTTCCTGGGATGTTTAACTATTTACTTTTTCCATGTTGAAAGCCCGATCATCTAATTTTTATTCTTGTTAAGCAAATCTTGAAGTGCCCCTATCTGACAGGTATCACCCAAGCGAACAAATGTCCCAGGAATGAAGCAGTTCCGTCCACACCGCTTCAATCCATACGTAGGCTCTCGGTTCAGGAGGCCGTTTATGCCATATTACTCTCCTTTTGGATACGGGTAAGTAGGCCTTTGTTTCATTCTTTTTCTTTATTCTCCAATTTTCCCTCTGAACATGCAAATAATAGATTTGTGCTTGCCTTGCAGGAAATTTCCCAGATTCAGAAGGCCAATGCCGCGCTACATGCCTTATTACTGAATGTCATATGGCCAATCAAAGGCCACATTAGTATTCTTCTTGATAAACTTAGAATACTTATCTGAGGAATCTGAGTTGTTCTGTGTGTCAATGGGGTATGAAGAACGGTTACCTTAGAACTATATTTTGTTTTTTTTATTTTTTAAAGTCCTTCCCACCTACATGACCTTTGTTGCTGGTTTAGTAAGGTTTAACTACCAAAAAGTTTCAGAAAGTGATGGATTGTTACTTGTCAGCTACTTAATATGCGTTATTGGATTTGGTTTGAAGAAGAAATTCCAGCAGTCTCCTATTATTCCATAATATCATCCAATTTTGGCTATTTGTTTGATGTGTTTGGTTAGTTTGAGCGGAAGCGTGATCCTCTGGAATACTCGTTGATGTATATATATATTTTCATCATTTGAACCAAGAGACTTTTGATCTAATAGTTGGGTGGGGCTATAATTGCTGCGTATTTAGTTCAAAAGGGCTACTTGAAGAATTTAACACTAAATAGTTTTTATTCATGATCCTGAGTAGGCAGCTCCAGTAGAGGGGTGTGATAATGTAGTCTGTTTTGATGTCAGGATCTTTTAGCCCGCGTGTGTGATCTGAACAACTGCAGTGTAGTCGAAGACGCATTGTTCTCTATTCTTGTAGATTAAAGATGTGAACTCAAAATGAATGTTTGAAGGTATATCTTGCTTTATCAAACTTCTTCTGATTAATTACGAAGCTTGCATATGCTGCATCTCTTACGTCAGTGTATATGTCTGATGGATCTCGAGGTAAATTCTAGTCTCAAGAAATAAAAGGTCTGTTTGGATTTAAGGAATTGGTGTGAAGTGAGGAAGTAGGAAGTAAGATTTATTTCCTTTAGGAAAAGGAAATGAGTAGTAAGTTTTCTGGTGTTTGGATGGTTTTGGGAAGTGTGGTTTGGAAAATGTTTTGTCGTTTCCGGTGTTTGGATGGTAAATGAAAAGTGGAAATGGAAAAGTTGACCACAAAGTTGACCGCAAAATAATATTAAAATAAAATTAATTAAGAAAAATAAAAATAGATTGTAATTAGAATGCAAGTGAGATTTACATGACCAAAAAATTAACTGTTTTATGTTATAACTTATTATAAATGAGATTTATATGACCACAAAATTAACTGTAGCACTCTGGAAGTGAGAAAATAGTTGTGTAAAAGAGAGATGAAAAAGGAAAAGGGGGTTTTCTTATTTTCCTTTTCCGGTGTTTGGATAGATAGGGAAATGAGCAATTATACTTCCCCACTTCCTCACTTCACTCGGATTCCTTGAATCCAAACAGCCCCAAAGTTGAGCCCGAGCCCGGTGTTGGTAAGCTATTGAGCATGCCAGCAAGTACGGCCATAATCACGGTGACTTGCAAAAGAAGGAAGCACATGGGTGAAATTTTACATTAAAGAAAGAAAACTACATCTCTTGTTTCTAAAATTAATGAGAAGATTGTATGAAAGAAAAACGAATCACCGAGTCTATACTCAGAAATTCATATATCCAATTGTTTATTGAGTTTTTTCCCTTAGTGTGAAAAATTGAGGGTCCTAGACATTATTCATTCACGCCTCTTGGTCTTAAAACTTAATGGAACATTCATTCTATCGAGAGGGGAAAAAAAAAAATCAGTGAGTCTTAATATTATTCACTAAAGAAAGAAAGCCGCACCTCTTGATCCAAAAAGTAAATGAGAAGATTGTATGGAGGGGGGAAAAAAAATAATCGTGGAGATGTAGGAGAAATCTCTACTTCATATTCATGTCTCCAACTGTATATTGAATTTTTTTATTAAAAAAGTAAAAAACCACATCTCTTGAGTCCTAAAGTTAACAGGAAGAATGTACGGAGAAAAAAATCGTCGAGATCTAAGGAAAGTCTCTACTTAGAAATTCATGTCTTCAATTGTTTATTGTGTTCTTTTTCAATGTGAAAAGATCATCTTCTTTCAAAAGTTTTGGGATCTCATTGAGACGGCCATCATTAATCTTTTCAATCAATTCTATTATGGCGAGCTGGACTTGCAGTATATCGATTATGTATTTGCACTTGTCCCTGAAAGAAAAAAAAAAAAGAGTCTCACACTAGTCAATGAGTTACGACCTATTAATCTCTTTACAATCTTCAAGATTGTATTGAAGATAAATGTTGATGGATCTCTGAACCACGCAATCGATTGTAGTGGCCATAGATTCTTTAGTCGAGATCGCGATAGAAAAGCTTATCAAGCCAAATCCCATCCTGTTGGAGTTATTTTTTCTTTCATGGCGAAGTTGATTGGAGCTTGGAATGCATTACAGTGTGTTATATGTTTACAATTATAAGGGAATGCCGATTAGCAAAGGAGCAGGATGAGAGGTTTATGCTACTAACTTTACTAAGCTCTGGGTGTCGTCGGTTTTTTTTTTTTTTTTTTAATTTTTGCTAGTTAAACCACTGCACACCGAGATTTACTGTATAATCAGGTCGCGGTAGCCGGACCTATATAAATCTAATTATGTCCGCAGCGCGCCTCGAATCAGTGATCTCCAAGTGGGGAGCAGTGCTCTACAACCCATGAAGGCCACACGGCCGCTAGCGGGGGACTTCTGTGTGCCCTTGTTGCTAGACTTCAATGTCCTCAATCCCAGCATGGTAGAGTCAGACTCGTTAACATTCAAAAGAAAATTACAAGTACTACTCATATGCTATACTTGAATTTACCCTCACAAAGTACAGGATTATGGTGTTTGTGTACCCTAATTAATTGAACAAAGAAAGCAGCTTCGCTTGTGGTTTTATTTTCACATTACCTCTCACTTTCATGATAAAATCAAGTGCATGTCTCTCTCTCTCTCTAATCAAGCAATATTCTTGCTACCTAACCCCAGCAGCAACATCTTTTATAACCTACATTTGTGCTGCTTTTAGTGTTGAGCACTCCACTTCATTGTTACGATTACTGATTGGATCTCTACCAAACATCAAGAAAGGGACATTGGAAGTGCTCTGAATTCTGCAATAAGTTCAAACTAAAATGCATTATACAAAATCATATCAATGCACAATCAAACTGTAGAAACAGTAAGTACGTCTTTATCAGACTTGGTGCATTCAGAAAAATTACTTAAAACTTCATTCAGCAAAAAGATAAAACCAATGCAAAGCAAACACAAAAGAACAATAGGAGCAAACCAACCACTTCATTTGAAAAACTTATTCATTATGTAGCATCGTTTTCTTCCCACAAATCACTCACCTTTCCTCACTTAACAAATGGAATACATCCTTTTTCTTCTTCTTTGCAACCAAACCAATTGTCACAGTCTAATGGTAAAATACATAGAAAAGAAAGGAAAGAGACAGCTCTCAATATTTTTACATAATAAATTATAGGAAATAACTCTGAACAAGAAATAGAATCTATGCTATCCTTCCCGCTCTTCCTTCAGAGCCCTAGGGAGGAGGGCAGAGCTGAACCAAGCTTGGGGAGAGATGATATCATCCTCTTCTTTCTGAGCCTCTCAGCAATGATAAAGGCAAGCTCCAACGACTGAGACGCGTTGAGCCTTGGGTCGCAGTGAGTGTGGTAGCGGGAGCAAAGGTCGTCAAATGTAACAGTCTGAGATCCACCAATGCATTCCGTCACATTCTGTCCTGTCATCTCCAGGTGCACCCTCCTGGGTGGCTCCCTTCTTGCTCATGGACATCAAAGAATGCCCGCACCTCCGCCTGATTGAGTTTGACAAAGGAATTAGACACAAAAGCTAATAATTTTCCTCGCACAGTGTACTAAAAATGTTATTTTTGGTCCTATGGCAAGTGAGCCAAGAAATTGTTGTTCCTCACCCTCTCATTTTGCATACGAAAGTGAAAGAGAAAAGGAACAAATGACAAATTCTTCCAAATTCTAAATTAAGAAATTGATGAAATAGCCTTTTCTATTTCTTGCTAACCTTAAAGTTCAAAACCATACACAGCTCATATCTCAAAGAAATTATAAGTTGGACTGACTAAAATCTTGAAACATACACAGGATTCATCTACTTGTGATGAGACTAGACAAGAAAGCAGTGCACCACCAAACATCAATGGAAGACCAGAGCATAGCATGAATAAAAAAGCATAAAGCAAATATCCACCAAACTATTAAGGAATAGAACATTAAAGCTTTTTGACTAATCTCCTTCCATCATTTTCTACCTAACTTCTAACCTTTTCTTAATGAACTAAAAATGTCATAGTACTCCTTTCCAAAGTAGTTTCTTTAACAAATTAAAAGAGTTGTATTAATTATATGATCTGTACATTCATAATAGCATATGCCTTTTACCCGTTTGAACTCAATGTCGACTATAACCCCTAGCCTTCCAAGCTAATGATGCAGGTTAGATTCCCGCTACCTGCTCCATATTCCTTATTCTACATGCATCATCCATTCAGATATGCATGCCTTTTCTTTTTATTACCTAAAAGAGCTTCCGCTCTTCTTTTTATCGAGAGAGAGAGAGAGAGAGAGAAGAGAGAGAGAGAGAGAGAGAGAGAGTATGTTGTCTAATGGTTAGGACTGAGGTCTTCTAAACCTTTGGTATAGATTCAAATTCTATTGGACGCAAATTTTTCCCATCTATTTTTGAAAATGGCGATATCAATCAGAGAACTGGCTGCGAACGGTAAATAGCAATTCTAAACATGTATCATATTAGCTATTTTTCTTTGTGGTTTCAATTAATACCAGTGCCGGCTTTGAATTTTTTAATTGTCCACCCAGTATAAAAAGACAAATGAAGCTCAGCTACTGCAAAGTTGTGAATTTTTCATTAGTCCTTATTTACAAGCATTTCATTTTCTGGCTTAAGATCAAGAGGGGAATCAGGATTACCGATTAATACCCGAAGTGCTAACTTGCATATAGAATTGATAATTTAACTAGAGTAGATTTCCTAGGAACAAAATGTCTTGGTTTGACAATGGCTCGCTAGATGTCGGTTGAAATCAGAACAAATATATTCAATAAAAATCCAATTAAAATTTGTAATCAAATTAAAAGATATAAATGGCGCTTTGAGAAGGAAACTTAGACCCTTACACTTATTTCTTAATATGAAGAAACGCAATAATAGCCTGCAAGTCAGAAAGCAACTAACAACTACACCCAATTAGTATAGAGCCTCACAACCATTCAAGAGGGAGAGCAACAGCGGGCCCATCCATTAGAAATAAAGGTTTAGATACTTGTCCTACTCCACAACCGCATTTCAATTTAGGGACAGCTGGTATCAAACAGTTGTGTATTGTCCAGAGTACTAATAGTTAAGCATGGTCCTGGTTATTAATTCGTTGCAAGCATTCCATAGAACAATCCACTAAGTTTAGTGGGAAGCTGATATAATGAGGGAAAAAAATACTAAGATAGAAATGTATAACATACGGATGGCATCAAACGGGCGAGTCTTGAGGCCACAAGGTGCCTTGATGGTGTTTCCCATGCATTGGATCACTGACCCAAGTGACAATTTGCCCAGCTCTACGAACGGCTCGGATCAAATGGGGTAGCTTCACCCTCATGTTCTCAGCTCCCATTCTAACAATGACAGTGATTTCTTCGGGCTTGTTGTCAGGGTTCAGGATCTCAACCAGTTTCACAAGGTCCTTTGGATCCATCTTGTCACTCACCTACACCAACCCATCAATTGGACGCCAAATTAGCTTTTGAATTAGAGTACACTAAACAGGTTCACTTTAGAAACTATATATAGTAAATGTATGGTAGATGTGTGTGGTAGAACTGGGAAACCAAAGAAGATGATATTGAAACTGGAAGGAACACATGATGTTGCCTTCAATGAGATGTGGAATGCGGACCACATATAATTGGTATTACTGAATGCTTTCTCCACTTCTGAATTTACCTTGATGCCAAGGGGATTGGCGACACCACGAAGAAACTCAACATGGGCTCCATCTAGCTGACGAGTGCGCTCACCACCCAAAGCATATGGGCAGAGCAATCATAGTGAAGGCCAGTGGTGGAATCCTCTCGGGTGAGAGCCTGCTCATATGGAGGAGCAGGCACTCGTGAGACGTCCAGAACTCTGTGGTCGTCATGATTGGGTGGTCTACAGTCAGCCCAGCAGCTGCCATGAAACCCAAGGCCTCATCGACACGGTGGGCCAGCTCCCTATACCTGTAAACATATTTTTTCAGAAGAGTGAGTTAAACCTGCTACATGACTCTCTTGGGGGTTTGAAAGCCTCTTCTTTTTGTTGAAAAAGTTAGCCGTCTATAAAGAGAGATGCAAATTTCCATTTCTAAAACTAAGAGCAAAATTGCACAATGCTGGAAGTGGAGCTATACAAGCAATCAAGGAACAAAGAATCCAAAGTCCAAGCTAACCAATCAAATTAACAGTTTAAAGCCTTGTTAATCAAATCAATGACGAAAAAAACCAAGAGATGGAAAGTCCCCCCCCCCCCCCCCCCCCCCAAACCCACACACACACACCCCAAAAAAAAAAATCTGGGAAAGGCACTTGACAAAATTCTCATTAAATCCATTGCATATCTCAGCCACATGGCAGTTAGTGCAGAGCTCAGGGATATGCAATATACAAGGAGGCTGACAATTACATACTTGAGATACGTGGCATATTTTCTCATTATAGAAAGAGGATCAAATTTCCAACTAATTGAACAAATGATGGATTGAACATCAAGGACTATTAAGAAAGTTACTCGTATTAACAAAATAAAAGGAAATGCGGTATGAAGACATAACTGTCATATAAAGACTTTTCAAGTTTAGGGAAGTACAATAATTCTCTCTTTTCTGCACAAGTCAATAAGTTAAGAAATACGGAAATTCCTGAGGATATCTTAAGATAGCAAGAAGATAAGTACAAGAATAGGATAAAATGCTCACATCACTGTTAATTGGTATAAACGAATCACATAAGTTTTTTTAAAATATGTTCTGAGCAAAATATAAATGTAGCAAGGGTTTGATGTATTGAGCTGCAAAGTGACTGGGGTCAGCCAAAAGCCAGTCAAGCCATGACATGAAACAAAGAACTATACATTTTTGTTCTTTTCCTAGAACTAAGGCAACTATCATGCGTTCAATGTCAAGGATTATTCAGCGGCACTTTTTGACATATTTCTCACTGAAGAATAGAAAGGGGGCCAGAAAGAGTACCATATTGTCATTCAGTGGGCAGTAGTGATTATAATTTTGTCTTTCTTTCCCTGTTTTTTCTAATGGAAGAAGACATTATCATTCCCAAAATCTGATACATCCATCTTGTAATTTCTATAGGTAAGACATAAATTAAACGATGAAATCAAATCAAGCAAAACTTTTGCAGGAAAATAATTGGCAACTATCAGTACGTGGAACAAATTATGGTAGGGTTCTTGTTACCTATCACCTGCTCGCTGTGCTCAGTGAAATCAAGGTTCCACTGGGTGACGCGCTGCATGGCAGCATATCCACCAGTGGCAAAGGCACGGAGGAGATTGAGGGTTGCAGCAGACTGACAGTAGGCCCTGATCATCCTCTCGGGGTCTGGAATCCTTGATTTAGCATCAAAGGCGTCACCATTAATGTTATCCCCACGGTAACTTGGCAACTTCACCCCATTCTTCTCCAAATGGATCTGATCTTGGCTTCGCAAACTGTCCTGCCATTCTCCCCCACCTAAGAGTGAAAATAACGAAAATGGAAATTAGTCAATATAGATTCAAAATTTTAATTTATATTATTCAATTAGACTTTTTTGTTTTAAAGTAAAATTCACTTTTAAGTATAAAAAAATAAATTAAGACTTGTTTTGTCTCTTATGTATTTAATTAAAAGACCATG